>JBBPTO010000216.1:0-40573 GCA_038094155.1 Pulveroboletus cf. aberrans | reverse complement strand
GTATATACACTGTACCACCTCTGCTGTACATATCCAGTCATAATATCTAATTGAGTGCTCAACATTCTCTTCTTGATCAGCTTGATGCTCAGCTCTCCACTGAACACTGACAGATATCTACATTCTTCTCTAAGTCTAGATGACTCATCTCCACACCTCCAACTCTCCACCAATACAGGACCATAACACTGAGACTTGGGCAGTGGCACACCACACAAGGTGAATCCAAGATTCTATCAATATCTCCAGAGTTCTGAAGTTATATCAGAGTTCACCCACACAACTCTAGCAATGACAGAAGAATGTGGTCAGATGCCTCTTTCATAAAGACATCAGAAAACTTAGCATATTCAGGGGGCAAGATGGTTTTGAGTTTGGCTTTTTCAGCCACAGCCACAAGCTCAATGGCAGTAGTGAATTCCTTGATGAACCTCTGATACCTCAGGGTTCCTAGGAGGGCAAAGCAGGCTTCAAAGTGGGCAACACAATGGAGGTCAGCAAAGTTTTTGAAGGTGGTGACCATTTTGGATTGGTCATCCTTCTGGAGATAGTCAAAGAGCCTTTTGTCATAG
This sequence comes from Pulveroboletus cf. aberrans, assembly GCA_038094155.1. Lineage (NCBI taxonomy): Eukaryota > Fungi > Basidiomycota > Agaricomycetes > Boletales > Boletaceae > Pulveroboletus > Pulveroboletus cf. aberrans. The sequence goes on along the minus strand of JBBPTO010000216.1, from coordinate 40,001 downwards.
ACTCAATGAATCATGATTTACTTGGGAGTGAAGGTGGGATAAAACTTGTTGTGCTCTTTAAGGTCAGTGACATGTGTCTGATAAAAGTCTTTTAACTTGTCAAGGGACTCAGAGATGGTACAGGTCTGTTTATACCAGTCAATGAGAGGGTTTACCACCTTGAGCCAGAGCAATCTGAGGATGATGCTTTATTGTTTGCAACCCATGATATAGAAGAGGACCTTCTTGACAATCCCTTCAATGTTGATAAAGAGCATCATAGAGAAAGACACCTTACCTTCCTTATTTGAGGACATGTCAAGGTTGCAGACTTGAAACAGTCTCTCAAGTCAGATGGTCAGAAGTCTGTTTTTTCAAATAAAGCACCAGTCATTGCAGTTGATATCTGTGCCACTATCAATTAGGGCATGATTTTCGACAGTTTTGAGAGTGTGTGAGGGTATGATCAGTTCAACAGGGATCTGCATAGATTTCATCATATGGAATACAGTTATAGAAGCACACACTGGACAGGATGTGGCAGAAATCAAGGTTGTCCTCCATTCTAAAAATCTTTGGTGTAGAAGCCAGTTGTTCTTCTGACTACTTCATCATCATCCTCCTTGCATTCTTTTAACATGGGAAAATTCTCAGTGTCCTTCTTCATTGTCTTCTTGATGGAAGATTTCCAGAAGTTTTTGAAGGTGACAGCACAGTTCTGCACTGAGTGTTCAGATTTCTGGCACTTGAAACAGAGTTCTTTCTTATGACAGTGTTCCCATTCTTCAGGAGTTAACTTCTGGGGGCAAGAGATGGAGATGGTATTGACATCCATTGCATCAAGATTTTGAGGTCATTTTGAGGGTAAAAGAGTGGTGTAGATGTAGAAAGAGTTTGTTTTTCCTTTGTCAGCTTCAGTGATGAGGTTTGCTCTCTTCCACTGTTTCTGAGAGGAGATCACACATTTGTATCATCTTTCAATGGTTCCTGAAACATCCACCATAGAGAGAATTCTGGTGCTAAGGGGTGGTGTGATGGCCAGCTGGCAAAATGAAATATAAATGGCATCCATGGCTGAAAGTCTAATGGTGTGAGCCTGAAACTCAGCATTAAAATCTATGATGGAAGGGGTTCATCATCCTTTCTTGCCCTTGGTCATGCAGGCAGACAACAGCCATGCTAATGTGTCAGCTGCTTTGTCTTCTCTAATGAAAGACTTCTTAAACTTATCGATGAAGTCACATTCTTTGAAGCTCTTGTTAGTAATGGTCTTTCTCCTAAAGGTCTTTGCCCAAAGTTGAGCAGACCTGAGTGTCATATATGAGAGGGTGAGGCAACTTTCTTGTCATCACTGCAGTAGATGTTGGAGTTAACTAGGAGATAGGCTGAAACAATGACCAGCCATTCTTTGAAGTTGGCAGTATTGCCATCAAAGGGTGTCAGGGGGTTGAGCTTGAGCTCAGTGGGTTTGAAAGAAGACATTGCTTTGATAACTTTCCAGGGTTCAGGTGGAAATAGAGAGTTCTAAGGAAAGAAAATTCTTTCAGATTGCAGCACAGGTGTTGGTAATGGAGGGGTCAGCACACAGGGAATGGATACAGAATGGAAGAGTCAATAGGCTAGATTGAGGGTAACTTCCATATTCTCCTCAGTGGGTAGGTATAGGTCATTGTCATCAGAGGGGATTCAAGCATGTGAAGGTGACTTGAAGTCAGAAGGGTCATTGAGGTGAGAGTACCAATGAGTGTCAATGGGGAGCCTGGATGAAATGATGGCTTACTAGATGGTAGCTGATGAGAAAAGCTAGATCTTTTGTTATGACTGCCTTGGGTAGAGAACAGGCATAACCTCTAAAGAGGGTCTAGGTTACCAAGAACCAGGAGAGCAGGGCAAGCCACTCTATGGGAATGAGGGATGAGAGTTCAAGGTGAATGAGGCATTTTCCTTGCTCTGTCTCAATAATCAATCATTAAAGAGAATTGACTGCTCAATGATCTAACATTACTGAGTGGCAAGAGATTCACTGAACAGCATAGCTTTAGGAGTACTATGAAGTCTTAGAGAGCTACAGGGTTCCCAGTGAGAGACTAAGGACAAGGAACTAGAGATGAGGCTAAAACTCAGTGTATTGAGGTACACAAAGGGAAGGCCTAGCTTGAAAAATGCAAGTATAGATGAGTGAGACTTATATACATAGATGCAGGATGAGTTCCAGGTAGGTAAGAAAGAAGTTGCTGACTAAGCAAAAGGAATCACATAGAATATAATGGAAATCAGACAGGTAGTCATGATATCATAGTTAGCAAAGAAAAAAAAAAGAACATCCAAGTTGGGATTTATATCCATGTGTATGTAAGGCACATAACAAGAGAAGAGAGGGGCCAATCATAACAGAAAATCAATTCAAGTTCCAGATGGCAGGCTCTACTTGCCAGGGTCAGATATTCCATGAGTATCAGGTGGATAATATCTCAAGGACACAGTAGACCATGTAATGAATGCTTCTCAGTCTATCCAGGCTTTCATGTCTGCAGTGGCTAGCACTCACATCACTACTGGTATCCTATCTGCCATCTACCTGGATATCTCTGCTGTCTTAGATATTCATTCATTCACCTACATCTTGACAGAGGATCTGGATCAAGGATCTGCTCCTGTCTCAGCAGATACTGATTTTGAACCCTACCTAGCACAGGCTTGGGCTTCATTTCAAGTGGATAAAGCATCTAAGAATAAGGAAAAGAGAGTTCAGTTCAATGGAGTTCAGGTTCCACTGCACAAGTGACTTGACTCTTGTGCAGCTATGATATCCAAGAAGCTTCTCTCATCCGAGCTTCAGCAGTTGCCATTATTATCTGTCCCATCTTTGTCAACCAGTTCATCAAAACAACAGAACTGCCCTTCTATCCCTTGCATTACACATCTGGCCTTTCAGGCATCCAGTGCAGGTACTGGACCTGTCAATCCATCTCTGTACCAGAACCAGACATTTCCTAACACTCAGTATAAGTATTCTTTTCCCTTAGAAGATAACTTCACACCTCATGGAGTCCTGGAATGAGTGCCAGACTCTAGCATTCTGGTTCCAGTGAAGGAGCTGTTCACCATCTCACCCAAGTTTTGAAAGGATTTCAAAGATCTCACTATGATAAAGCATACTATGAACCCATTTATTAACATTGCACAGGTACACAAGTTATCCAGAAAGGATCTGGAAGTGGTTGGTTGTGAATACAGCAACCAGATCCTCTGCAATGATGATGGTCTTATCATCATGCATCATAACCTACCACTACAAGCCATTGAGGCCAAAGTAGAGGATTCTGGATGCACACTTCTTGGCATTCTTGACTCATAATCTGAAATCACTGCAATGCCATAAAGGATTTGGAAGGAACTCAGACTGCCTATCCAATTGAACTATCTTATGAAGATGTCATGTGTGAATACCAATGTGAACTCTACCATTGATGTCCTTGAAAATTCTCCTTGGATTTCAGTACCAGTGATGTCATGGTGCAGGTTCAGATCTTGACAAAAGCCAATTTCAACCTGTTACTTGGGTGTTCTTTTAATTGTTTAATGAGTGCTAACACAGAGTATTTCCCTGACAGCTCACAGAAAATAATGCTGTGTAACCCAAATACCAGGAAGCAGCATATGCTGCTGATTCAGTCATGGTCCAAAGGCTGCCCACACTATTGAGAGTAATTGCAATGTAACAACCATCAATCCATTTTGGAAATGGGCTTTTAGACATCAATGATCTGCCTCACAGTTGTGAAGAGTCCATTCATTCACCTGTTCTGCATGTTCCCTCTTGTCACTTCAAGTATGTTCCTCCACTTTCCATTGGACCTATTTCTTCTGTGTCAGATTACTCCTTCCTGTCCACTATGCAATCTGCTGTTAACCTGGATGTTGTTTCTGCATTATCTTCTATTTATTTCTATGATATGATTTCTCATTCTCTGGTGTACAAACTGGTTGTAAAAAAGATCCAGTTAGTCATTGCATCAATAGATGAGGAGTTCCAGACTACCCAAATCCTTCTAGATGATCCTCTTGCTGGTCTTAAATATTTACCTACCATTCCTCCTGACTTCTTTGCCAGATGTTATTTTACTCAGGAAAGGGCTGACAAACTAGATCTTGATCCAGTAAACTGGCTTTGACCAGACAAGGTCAAACTTATTCATTGGTTGATTTGGAACATGAAACCACCTTTGCTTGGGTACCAACTGAGTACAGTCACTTAGACAAGTAATATTTTCCTTCTGTCAAGATCTCTACCATGCTCTACACTCCTTGGATGCTATGAAATATTCCTGTTTCTCCTGGTATGTGGACTTATGCTATTCAGATCATAAAGGACTGGATCATGTCTGGCATATACAAGCCATTGACTGCTATATACAGGTTCCACTGGTTCTGCATCCTCAAACAAGACAAGAAGTTGCTTCACCTTGTTCATGACCTCCAGCCTCTGAACAGTGTTATAATCTGGAACTCATCCATACCTCCATTTGTCAAACACTTTACAGAGTCCTTCACCAGATTTGCAGTGTATGGGATGATGGATCTGTTTACCAGATACAACTGACAAAATGTGTGCACTATGGAGGGGTAGAGAAACCCAGACTACAGGCATAAGTAAAAAGGAAAGCTAAAGGTAGCTAAAGAACTAACCTCAGTGTTGTACAGTAGTGGCAGAACAACTGAGGAAGAGATGATGAAACTGGACTGACTAAATAGTGACAGAGATTAGAGCGTGTGAACTCCGATGTAACTCCAACATAATGTCCAGAATATGATATATGAGGTCTGAAGAGAGAAAAGGACCTTACCGAGTAAAATGGTTAACTCCAAGATGTTCTGGAGCAGAGTTGAGGGACTTGGTGTGTGTCAGCCTTGGAGTTGTGGAGATGGACCTCAGAGGAAGTTGGAGGTCCGGAGAAGGTATATTTTGACAACAACCAGCATCTGCTTCAATTCAGATTCATGAAACCTTATAACTTTCAATAGTCCTATGGGTCCCCATTGTCTTACCACTGTTCCAATGGGCTACACTACTGCCATACAGATATACCAGGCAGATATGGCCTCTATTCTGCAGGACAAGATTCCTTATTTTACTTAATGTATTCCTTCATCAATAACCTACAGGTCAAATCTGTCACCACCCAATACCAACTCTGACAATCTGGGGATCTGCTGCTTTATTTGAGAGCACCTCCTAGTTTTTTACTGCATCCTTCAGTGGTTAGAAGATGTGGGTGCTACTGTATCCACTAAAAAGTTTGTTATAGCAGCACTGGATGCTATAATTGTTGGATACAAGTATACAGTGGATAGACACATCCCCCACAAAGACAAATTCCAAAAGATTCATGAATGGCCTGTATGCCAGACCTTAATACAGATCCACAGATTCTTAGATGTGTGTGTGGAGTGCTTTGCAATTTCATTTGTAATTTCACTTCTATCACACATCTGTTGGTTGACTTGACCTGGAAAAATGCTCCATTCAATTGGGGCAAGCCTTAGCAGATCACAATGCAGTGTCTCAAGGTCATGATCTACACCTCTTTCACCTTGTGTTATCTGAACTATAAGTCCAGCCATGAGGTGATCTTGGCTGTTGATACTTCATTGATCACAGTCAGCTACTTTCTGTCCCAGGAAGATAAGAATGGCAAAAGGTATCTGAACATTAGTCTTACAGATGTTAAGAGACAGTACCTGCAGGCCAAACTAAAGCTTTATGGGCTCTTCTGTGCACTTTGTGCTGTATGGATCTTTATTTTTGGCATTTCAAATCTAATGGTTGAGATGGATGCAAAGTATATCAAGGATATGATTAACAATCCTGACCTACAACCCAATGTAACCATCAACCAGTAGATCATGGGTATTTTTCTTTTCATGTTCCATCTTGTCCATATTTCTGCATTGTGGCATACTGCCACAGATGGACTCTTATGGCATCCTCTATCTGAGGATGACCTGCCTGAGAATAATGACTTTGAGGGCTGACTTGACAGAACTTATTTATTTTCTGTTGTTCTTCTCAATGACTGGTGAAAGAAAGATAAAATAGGTGAAGTGCCAACCACCAGACTGGTCTGAGGCAGACAATAAGTCAAAAAGGATACAAGTGATACTCATTCCTAGGGAATTCCTGAAGGTTGTAAAGTGAGCAGGAAACAGGATAAAGGCACTCCCTGCAAGTTTGAGAGGGATCTGAAATGTATTTAGAAGGTATTCAGTGTGTATCCAGTAGTGATTGGTCTACTGGATCAAAAGTACCTGATCAAGAACAAGGATCAAGAGTGAGGTAGACAATGAGGACAATAAGGACAATGAAAGGGAGAACATTCTGCAGAAGTTTCAACCAGACATAGATAGACCAGATATGAACCTAAGGAGCTATGAGTCATATTCCGAAATCCATACAAGTCCAACTCTGCACCTCTGGTTGTCAACTTCATAACAACTCCAGTCTGTTTCTCTTTGACTATGCTCTATACTACCATCAGACCTTATCCAGTTTATGTTCCTCTTACGTATGTTTCTATTGTTCTCTATATGTACTAGTCTCACCTCCATTCTCTTGCCACACTGTGCTTGCACAGTGCTGGTTCATAGTTCGCTGGTGCACAGCTCTGGTTTGTAGATTCCTGACCTCTGTCTTACTCATACATTATGACTCCGTTACAAATCCAATATACCTCTATAGTATATATACTGTACCTCCAGTGCTGTACATACCTCAGTTTGAATATCAATCTAACTTCCATCTGAATCCTCTCAAGTCTTGAAGACTCAACTCTGACCTCCAACCTCTGTTCTCTGTTTCTATCTCTGTAAATTCAAGACCACTGAACTCGAGTAAGGGCACACCACATACAGTGAAGCCAAGTCTCATCCATGCCTTCGCAACTCTGGCCCCTTTGGAGTTCCTCCAGAGTTGTACTCACCCCCTTCCAGCATTAGTTTAACACTATGGCTCCTTACATCCAAGGAGGACTTTGAAACTGACTGTCCTCAGTCAGTCACATAACTCTGCCACAACAGAGTTTGAATAAAAAGGTTGTCATGTCTTGCAACTCACCACAACTCTCTTCTTTTACTCCCACCATCATGACCATGGCACCATTACTTGACCTCCTCACACTTGGCCATGTCTCTAAAGAGGACAGTCCACAGGCTGGTGCAACTAAAGCACTCAAGTCTGTCCATGACCTGGTATGTGAAACAACTTAGAACCACTAAAGGCTCTAGGTTGCTTAGCAGGCAAGGGGATAAATGAGTTGACATCTTTAATGCTGAGAAAGCATCAAGAGGACAAGACTGTCCTTTGGTGACTTAATTCATGTTCTTTATATACTACATGGGGTTTGTACATATCATACACTAATCTAAGATGTCCATGATGTTTGTGCATGTATCTAATATATTAGAGATCATATGGAAGCTTGCTACAGCCTTGTACATGCCTGATGTGCAAGGCTATGGAAGAATGGAAAATCATATATGAATAGGTTTAAGAGTGTGATGAAGGGTAAGGGTAATGGATAATACATAGAATGGTCTAGAGCAGTCTAGAATGCATATGATGTCATATCTTATCCATGGATAGGGTTGTGGGGTCATGCATAGAAGTCCAGCTTTGCATGTAGAGTTTCTAGAATAATTGTAATGCATGGGAGTGATGTGGGATGTTCATATACCATAGATTAGATGATTGTAATAGTATGTGATATGTTCAAGACATTGCCAGATGACAACAAGTCCTTGTGGAAAGAGCAAGAAATGTGGATGCAGAGATGAAAGACTGCCCTGGTGAGCAGCTTGTGTCTCAATGATATGTTGTATTCAGTGATCTCTTCCATAGCTTCACCTTCAATGTGCCTGTACAAGGCAAAAGAGGTTGGGGCTGAGCCCCTAGTCAAACTATGTGTGGTCAGCACCATGCAGGAGGTGGGCCTGCTTGTCAAGCAGTGAAAGGCAGAGGCCATGGTGGAAAAATGGTGGATGGTGAACAAATGAGCAGCTGTAATGAAGAAGGCCCAGGGGAAAGTAGCCATGGTGGTGAAGGTGGAGGTGGCAGCAGTGAAGAAGATGCAGATGGCAGAGAAAATGCCCATGTTGGATACCCCAGTAGTCATGGTGGAGTTGCCACAACTCAAGGTGGATAGTAAACCCATCAAGACAGAGGAGCAGCTGACCCCTTTTAGCACAAACAGTTGCCCAGAGCTAAGGATGAGGATGGCAAGAACAACAAGGCAGCTGGCCCATTGAAAAAGATGGACAAGCCACAGGGGATCTGACATGCAATGCTATGCACTATGTGCACAAGGACAAAGGTGGTCTGTGCCAAACTGGAAGAGCAGATATGTTTCATCTGTAAGAAGCAGAAGACAAAATGTGAGAAGTTACAAGGGTAGAGGCTGAGGAAGGAGGAGGCATTCAAGGCAAAGGGAAAGGCACTCACATACTGTAAGTATGAAGTCCATCAAACTGGACCACAAACTAATTCATCCAGCAGTGCATCTCAAGCAGCAGAAGATGTCTCTGAATTCCATCCCTGTCATGGACAACAATGACAATGAGAAAGAAGAAGAGCAGCTGAGTTATGCCAGCATGGGAAAGTGGCTATTCTATAAGGCCAAGCATCTGAAGGTGCAGCTACTCAGCATGCAGGGATGGATAAAGAAGGTGAAAGCAGTGATGGCTGAGATGGTGGCTGAAATTGGTGGCCAGTTGAAGAATCTGAGGTGAATTCAATGGGACATAGATAGGTTAGATTCCTGGTAGTATAGCTTTCCTTCCTGTCTCCTTCCTGTTACATTGTGTACAAGTCCCAATACATGGGTCTGTGTCTGTGTTCATTTGTGTGATCCAATTGGCCTCTAAGTAAAAGAAACCATAAGCTAAGTAAAGGAAAAGAAAGAGATCCAAGACTGGAGCAACAATACTGGATTGTGAGTGTCTGCTCAACTTGTCTTCACCAGTTGACTTCTGCATCTATACCTTCCTGGATTGAACTGGATGCCTAGCATCTGATACTAGATTAACATCAGATCAGTGGAAAAAGACAAAGAAAACATGCACTATTTGAGTGTTTGCATTGAAAGAAGAACAACATAAGTAAGTAGGGTTTGAGAGATAAGAAGGACTGTGCTTAAGAGAGGGGATGATATTCAAAGTCTATCATAGAAGTGCATTGTTCTTGTTGTTTTAATTTTTTTCTTTTTTCTGCTGGCTTTTTGTTTTATTTAATATCATAGAAGAATGTGAGATGTGTTCAAAAGAGAGTGCCAGATCAAAAACTGGGATGAAACCGAGAGCACTGGTGAAAGACTGATAGCACACTATCTAGAAGCTAAGTTCTAGATACAAAAGTCTAATTCAAGCATACCTGAATGATATATAGTAAAGAAAACATGAAAAAGAAGAAAACCTGACTGAATCCACACACATTTCAACGGTTTCTAATGTGTGTGATGATACAATGAGTTCAACAGAGATTTACATAGATTTTACCATATGGGATACAGTTATAGGACCACACACTGGGTAGAAGGTGGCAAACATCAAGGCTGGCCTTCATTCTAAAAATTCTTGCAGTAGAAGCTGGCTGTTATTCTTACTACTGCTTCTTCTTTGTTGTCCTTAGATTTTTTCAATGTGGGAAGACCTCCTAGGTTTTTCTTTGTCATTGTTTGAACAGAAGATTTGAAGGTTGCATTGCACTTTTGTGCTAAGTGTCTGGGTTTTCAGCATGGAAAGCAGAGTCCTTTCTTTCTGCAGCACTCTCATTCTTCAGGAGTAAACTTCTGGAGGTGGGTGGAGATGGTGTTGACATTCATTGCATTGAGATCACAGAGTTGTTTCGATGGTGAGGGAGTAGCATAGGCATGGGAATGGTTGGTTCTTCCTTTACATGCTTTGGTCATGAGGTTTGCTCTTTTCAATTGTTTCTGGAAGGAAATTGCAGATTTATGGCATCCTTTGAAGATTTCAGAGATGTTCTCCATGGAGAGAATTCAGGAACTGAGAGATGGCATGATGGCCAACTTGTAAAATAAGATATGAATGGCATCAATTGCTAAAGATCTTGAGGCAAGAGCCTGGAATTCAGCATTAAAGTCTACAATGGAGGAAGTCCACCGTCCTTTCTTATCCTTGATTATGTAGAGAATTGAGCTTAAGTTCTGTGGGTTTTGAAAAAGACATTACTTCAATGGTTTCTTGAGAGTGCATATTAATGGTCAACAAAGGGGCTAGAACTTGGTGGGTCAACTCAAAAGGCTAGGACTGAACCCACTGTGAGTAACCAAGGAGGGAAAACAGCAGACTCCGGAGTGTAAGTGTACATTGACCAAATAATAGAAAACAAGTAAGCCACAATGTGAAGACAACACTACAAATGTTGCTTCTGCTTGTGTAGTGACACCACAACATGATAGTATTAATGGCCAACAAAGGGGCTAGAACTTGGTGGATTGACTCAAAGGACTAGAACTGGAGTCCACTATGAGTAACCAAGGAGGAAAAATAGTGGACTCCAGAGTGTAAGTGTACATCAACTAAATAATAGAAAACAAGTAAGCCACAACATGATAGAAACTTAAAGAAATTTGATATATGGGTAAAGTGACCATGGGGAATCACATGGAGTGATAGGAGAAGAGAAACACTAGCAAATTGAGTAAAACTAATATGAGAGTAAAATCACCAACTATAACATGTGATTCCCCATGGTCACTTTACCCATATACCAAGTTTCTATCATGTTGTGGTGTTGCTACACAAGCAAAAGCAACACTTGTAGTGTTGTCTTCACATTGTAGCTTACTTGTTTTCTATTATTTGGTTGATGTACACTTACACTCTGGAGTCTGCTGTTTTCTCTTCTTGGTTACTCACAGTGGACTCCAGTTCTTGCCCTTTGAGTTGATCCACCAAGTCCTAGCCCCTTTGCTGGCCATTAATAGTTTGTCCTATATATATATAATCAGATGAAGGCATTGATAATAAGTATAGAATATACATACCTGGAAACAGATTTTGTATTATTTCTGGTGAGCTTGCATTGGCAGTCATAGTGAGAAATAGATCAGGCTTTCTATTTTCATGACAGATTGCAAGAGAATCTTGAAGAGGTTGCTGCATATAGTGAACACCACCCTTATGAGTGGATGAAAGAATGACATGACCAACTTGACCCATGTCCTGACCAGCATCCTGATTCATGCAATCTCACAATCCTTGATATAAATCAACTCTTAGCTTTTTTTTGCAACCTGAGATTGCATTGATCAATGGAAGCCCAAGCATCACAGATTAGCTGTTGAAAAAGTCTACCACCCTTGAAAAGATTGGGTGGCTCTATGTGTGGTGGGCATGTATGCAGTTGATAAGCATATCAGAGAATCTGAGTAACCTTCTTGGAATGATGAGGATGACCATTGAGATTATGACAGGGAATGTTCAAATGCCAGCTATCTTCACCATGTGGAAAAAACAAAACATAATGAAGTGAAAGATAGGATGAATGAAGATTGCTGATTTGGCATAAGCCACCACCTTGCAAATGCAAGACTATATCACAGTCCACTTGAACATGCTGAGAGCCATCACCAGGAACAATAGCAGCAATTTCATCCATAGTAAGAAGGTTTTAACATTGAGGATCATTGGTTGGTTGTAGATGAATTCACATATGAACATCAGTATGTTGTTCTGGAGGCTTGGCCTAAGATCAAAATCATGTCAGTTTGTATATAAAAATATATATGAAAGAAAAAAACTAACCCTCATAACTTCATCTGCCTGCTTGTAAAGAGAAGCATAAGGATGAATATATCTGAGAGTGGTGGGCAAGTCAAGCAAAGTAGCACCATCCAACTGAGGATTGCATTGCATTCATCTATTGGTTGCCTCCTGTGGATCATAGATATAGAGTTGAGCATAGGAAGGCTAATGGTCATTTGGTGGAATAAGAACTCCCATAAGATGATGAAGTGCATCATGAACACAAAAAGAGGCAGGTCCAGATCTATTACAAGAATGTTCATTCATATTGACACCAATAGATGTAAATGTCAAAGCATTATTGTATTGATGAATTTTTTTTCTAAACTCTTTGTGATCCTGGAGATCATCAAATAGCATGTGGCCACTATTGAATTGGAGGAAGATCAACCTAACCCTGAAGGCAGCATGTATCAAGTGAGGATTTTGAGAACTGGAATTAGCATGTTTTTCTGCCATAAAGTCTAAAGCATGGCAATGATGACAAAGTATATTCATTGAACCCAGATTATGAATTTGAATAGATTTAGTATATGGCCTTCCAGCAGGAGGAATATAATGTAATGGTCGATGGTTAGAATTAAGATCAGAATTGGGATCAGAATTGAGATTGAGATCAGGATTGAAATTGAAATTGGAATTGAGATCAGGATTGGAATTGGAATTGGAATTGGAATTGGAATTGGAATTGAGATCAGGATTGGGATTGGGATTGTGAAAGCCAGGATTGAAATTTGAAGGACCAGGATTGAAAGAGCCAGAATTGGAATTGAAAGGATTGGAGATGGAATTAGAAATAGAATCAGCATTAGAATCAGAGTTGAAATCAAGATCATGCTTCTGTCTTGTTTGATCTTGATATAATGCTCTGCAGATTGTTGACTATGTTCTTGCAAAGCCTCTGAGAGCAATGCTTGAGAAAGATGTTGAATTTGCTGAACTGCAAGATGCTCCTGATGCTTATGCTCCTCTTGTTGTTGTTGTAAAGCTTGTTGCTGAATCTCCTGTAGCCTCTGATGATGCAATAGCTCCTGCTGTTGTAGGGTTTGTCTTATTTGCTCTGCTTTATCACTTCCATCTGCCATAGCTCTCTCCGCAGGTGTGTCATATGATAATACTCCTCTTGTTGTTACTGCTGCAAATTCAAAAGATAAAGACATTCCTGCTCCAGTTGATGCTAATGGTGTATTTGATTCTCCTCTTCTCTTTCAAAGTTAATGGTTTGTAAATAATCTGAGGAAATGGGAGGAAGAGGATATGCAGAACCAGTAGCAGTATTATTTCATCTTCTATATCATTCTTGATGGGTTTGATTGAAGTTTTCAAGCAAGCAAGCATTGTAATCAACACACACTCTGTTTCTATGTGTGTGTTGCAGTTCATGACATGCAATTTGATGGTGTGCAATACCAGGATATTGATTAACTGGAACAGGTGGATGAAACTATCCAGTTTTATATTCAGTTAAATATAAGATATACTGATATTTAAATAAAAAGAACTGACCATCAAAGCAGGAGGCAACTCCATTGTTGCAGGAGCATGTATGGCAGAGCTTGAATGATGATGGGATGTGGGAGATGCAAGTAAGTGCTGATTCCATTCAGCCTGGCAAGCAGCACTCTGAGCTTGCTGAGGTGAAGTGGAAGGAGAATTCCTAATGAAATACAATATCAATATCATACTGAATTGCTAAAAATATAAAAAACTTACATTTCAAATATCAACTTCTAAATGAATCCAAAGTTTTGAGCATTGATTCAAAGTCAAAATGCAAAGTTCAAAGTCCAGTTTCAAGTCCAGTCTCAGGTTCAGTCTAAAATCCAATTCAAAGTCTAATCTAGGGTCCAAGAGTCCATCAGTCTGGGGTTCAAAGGTCCAGTTCAAGCAGGGCTTGATCCAAAGGAAAGAAACTTGAGGCCAGGTCTTCAGAAGAGGATCAAGAATGCACACCAATCACCTTACTCTGCCAAACAACACTTAGAGTTGACTGAATGGCAACCATGGCAGGAGTATGACAGAGCAAAAGGCAAAATGCCCAAGACAATAATGATTGGCAACTGCAAGAAAAAAAGACAGATAACACACCTGTCAAATTCCTTGACTGAATTTCAGCCCCACCAATCCAGTCTTAACTCTGTAGTACTATCAGAGGTCCCACCCCAAAAACAATGGGTTTAACAATCAGCAAACACACAGAGTTGAATCTGTGAAGCCAGGTAGTAGAGATTTGATCAAAGGGATTGCTTTGAACAAAGCTAGACAATTGCCAACTTAGTCAAAACAAACCAAGTACTTCTTTCAAACAGCTGATTTTAGCTCTTATAGTGTTGGGGCAGACCAAAGATCAAGTGTCTAATTCAAGAATACACCCTTCACACTAATGAAAGAACTATTTTTTTTAAAAAAGAACTTATTGATTCCTTGTTATAAGTCAGCTTTCTAATCACATTGTATAAAACTCACAGTAATATGAAAATACATGTATATTGATAGATTTGAGTAGATCTGAATATCTCAGACTACAGACTATCTGAAATACCACCACATGTATATCAGTCCATAAAATACAATATATATACACATACCTTGTATCAATTTACAGCAAGAAATCCTTATCAGTCCATGGTCAGTTCAAAATCAAAATTAAATTGTTGTAAATGTTTGGAATGTAATAAATGGTGGCACTTGAGCAGTACTCACAGGAAATAACAACCTGAAGTTGTTCAGAGATAATCAGAAATGTTTTGAAATAAGAAATGTATGCAGTACCAATGTACAGCAACTGATCCTTATCAGTTCATAATCAAATCAGATTGATGGAAATGTCAGTGCTGACATGAACAGTGACACATGTGTGACACTCACAGGAAATGTCAGTCAGAAATTTCCTGGAATTTGTATGAGGCAGAAATTGAGCACAGACACAGAGTGATGTGAAGATGTGGGTGAAAGTGGAGGAAAGTGGGCAAAGGTTCATTTCATATTATATAAGCACAAAAGTGCAATGAGAGAGACTCAGAAAGAAAAACTGTGGGGAACATGGCAAAGAATGATATAAAAGAGATTCCATGTAAGCAAAGTAAGGCAGGTGAGAACTACCAAAAGAGCCAAAAAAAGTGTCAGAAGAGGGATGTAAGGACCCTTTCTCACACTACACCCATCAACTTTTTAAATTTGACTCAATTTGCTAGTGTTTCTCTTCTTCTATCATTTTCAAAGTCCTTCCATGTGATGCCCCATGGTTACTTTACCCATATAGTATATCAACTTTTTCCAACTTCCTATCATGTTGTGGTGTTGCTACACAAGCAGAAGCAATACTTGTAGTGTTGTCTTTACATTGTGGCTTACTTGTTTTCTATTATTTGGTCAATGTACACATACACTCTGGAGTCCACTGTTTTCCCTACTTGGTTACTCACAGTAAACTCCCATTCTAGCCCTTTGAGTCAATCATTCAAGCCATAGCCCCTTTGTTGGCCTTTAATAATGAGATAGAGAGAAGCAAAGACAACTGAATTTTCTGGCTATTCAGAGACAGCCACAGAAAGAGAGGAGAAAAGACAGCAGTATCTTTGAGTTCTTCACAATAGACATTGCAGGTACAACAGCTACATTATGAGCAGAAGCATCAATGTCTGCAAGCTTTTCAAATTCAGCCCCAACAACATAAGCAGATATTCATAATCATGATGCTGAAACACATCAGAGGCAGACACTTCAGGAAAGATCAGGTAGCTATTACAAAGGCTTCTCTCAGTGGCTTTGAATGAACATATTCAAAGATCTGCAGAGCAATATGAACTAGATCAATAAAGACAAAGGTAAAAACTTTTTGACAACATTATAAGCATTTGGATAATTTATTGGGTTTATAAATTGGACTACCATCTAATAAGCAGGAGAAAAAATCTACTATTCCATCATCACTATCATTATTCAAATTATCTAGCAGATCTACTTTTCCTTCCTCTTTTCCTTCCTCTTTCCCTTCTTCTTCTGATCCTGCTCTATCTTCTGCTTTGTCTTCACCACCTTCACTACCTGGTCCAGATTCTAATTCACCATCACCACCATCACCACCACCACCACCTGGCTCTGACTCCAATTTACCTGCATCTTCATCTTCACCTTCACCACCACCCTCACTAATATTACCATAATCTCTTTAGTTACCGTCTGGTGGTAGACCATATACAGAGCCTATTCAGATTCACAATCTGGGCTGTACAAATATCTCATGTCCTCACTGCCATGCTTTTCATTTCATTTTTGAAAAGCTTGTCAACTCTGCTGTTCATAGTCCTAAATTTGGCATATGTTGTCTTCAGGGTAAAGTCTCTCTTTCACCAGTTCAGCAGTGGCCACACAATCTTCAGCTTCTCTTTGATGATTCACATGACAACACACAGTCAAAAAAGACAATCAGAGAGCACAACAATGCTCTGTTCTTCACTTCTGTGGGTGTTGAAATTGATAGGCAGGCTGTTCAAGGTGCTGGTTCTGCTTTCTTTTGCATTCATAATGCTCTTCATCATCTAGATCATTGGTGCCCATTTGTTTTCAAATGATCTTCAACCATTCTATGCTCAGCTCTACATCTATGATTCTCAGGAGGCAACCAACAGATCTGTTTAGCAGAATCCTCAACCTCACTCAGGCATCTTGCTAGATCTACATACCACTCTTATGAATGTCAACCCTTATTCCCCTCTTTATAGACAAGCCTATAATGTCATGAGAGTCAGTTTCTTTCTTTTCTCTGTTTTTGCATCTTGTTTCATTACTCACATCATATAGGCTAAACCACCTGAGAAACATACTGATGTCAGAATGAGACTTCACATTCAGCAGAACAATGATCAAAGAAGATATAACCTTTCCACTGTAAATGAGATAGCTGCTATGTGATGCTTGGGCCTCCATTGATCAGTGTAATTTCACATGGGCTGCCAACTGTTATAGTTGGTGATTTCGCTCTCATATCAGTTTCACTCAATTTGCTAGTGTTCCTCTTCTCACATTATTTTCAAAGTCATCCCATGTGATTTATACAGTGGCTCAAAAAATCGTCCAGATGTTTGTGTATTTAGCATTGAATGCAATATTTCTCACTAACAATTAATTCTAGCCACATGGCCTCAGTGTATGAAATACAGTACATACCAATGGCTTTCAATTAGTGTAAGAATGAAGTGGTTTGATTAAGAATTGATCAAATGGCAGTTATTTCAAACCATGATGTATCCAGACAGTTTTTTGGATTTGAGTTTTGTTTATATATATTGGACTCTAGCATGCTATAACATTATTACATGCATGAGGTAAATGTTCTATTATGTCATTTTTATGTACATAATTGAGTTGCTGATGTCATATATAAATTCCATCACTGTTTATTTTCCCATCCTCACCATCGAATCTATCTCTTTTTCTCACAGAAATAGTATCATTTCTCTCTCCTCTCTTGATCTCCCCTCTAGAAAAATTGCTTTCTAAACTGGTCTAGGAAAGTCTACAGGATGTGAGGTGCTTCAGAAACTCCAGCCAGAGAACACTAGACCTCTGGGTGGCCACCCTTCCGAGCTTACTTCTATCAATGAGGAGCAGTTGTTCAACAAATTGTTATTTGAAAGGCCAAAAATGCTGTTCAGGCCATTCAATTCATTAATTCTATCATTGATGCTCCTGTCTGCTCTTGAACAATCAGGAATACCCTCAAAGAAGCCTTATTGAAGGCTGTGGTAAAGAAAAAGAAACACCTTTTCTCTCAAAATCACAAGAAGAAGAGACTAGCCTTTGCTTACCAGTATTATCATTAGACTGGAAAAGGGTTATATGGTCAGATGAAATTGAAATTACAGGACTGATTCAGATGGGCAAGAATATGTGTGAAAGAGGCAGGGAGAGGAGTTGATTGCAAGAAAGGTCAAAGGTACAGTTAAGTTTGAAGAAGGTTCACTGATGGTTGAGGATGCATAGGATGGAACAGAGCAGGATTTTTGAGTAAGGTGGGGGGAAGGATAGATGCTCAGCAGTATGTTGCCATTTTGGAGGAAGGATTGCTACAAAGCATGAAGAAATCTGAAATTACAGAAGGTAATATTATTTTTCAACAGGATAATGATTTCAAGGATAACTTCAAAAGGGCTCAAAAGGAGTTTGAGAAACAAGATACAAAGCTTCTTGACTGGCCTGCACAGTCTTCTGACCTCAACTCTATTGAACATACCTGGAATCATCTTAAAAGACATCTTTCAGCTTATGAAAGTGCTCCTACAGGAGTTCACCAACTATGAGAGAGGATAGTAAAGGAGTGGGGGAGAATTTCTGTAGAGGAGTATCACAAATAGATAGAAAGCATGCCTAGAAGGATTGCAGCAGTTATCAAGGAAAAAGGAGCTCATATCAAGTACTAGCTGTTATCATTTTTACAAAGTCAAAAAACTGTCCAGATACATCATGGTTTTAAAACGACTGCCATTTGATCTTCTTAGTCAAATCACTTCATTCTTGCACCAATTGAAAGATATTAGTATGTACTGTATTTCATACACTTAGGCTATGTGGGTAGAATTAATTGTCAGTGAGGAATATTGCATTTAATGCTAAGTACACAAACATACAGACAGTTTTTTGAGCCACTGTATATCAAAATAGTGCATGTATGCAGCATATACATATAATGCATATTTGCAGGTACCTACCAGGCTAATCCCTTGTAACAACCATAGCATCCTGGAAATTTGCATATCATCTGAATCTTGTGCCTGCAGTGACCCTTTTTATACTGATGCTTTCAAGCACATTCCTTACCTGTTATGCAGTTAGTATGATGATAGTTCAAAGATCACTGTCACCTGGCTGGGTGTCACAACTTCAACCACAATGTGCTGCTGACAACTGTTAAGACTGGAATATCCTTCACTCAAACTCCCATAGGAGATCAGAGGTCAAAGGGGAATGAACACTGGAGGTGGTTGGACATCCAGAAGGTCATGTTCAGAGGAGTGAAGGCTTGACACAGGACTTATGTGTCATGTCTTCACACTGTCATGGCCTTCATTGGTTAGAGATGCATTGGAGGAACTCGGAGATGAACAGAGGACTGTCTAAGTCGATATTCAGCCTGAGGTATCTATGTACAGATACAGACTTTATATATGGAGAGAAACTGCAGATTAGTAATGGAGGTCGGATGACTAAAGTACTTGGAGGTCAGATAGACATATGCTAGAGCTGTGCTCCAGGCCAGGAATGAGCCAGAGCTATGCTACATGGGATATGACAACAACAACAACAACAACAGGACTATCCAATGTGACATGGGAGTTCTGACTGCAACAGCTGTGGGGCAGCCACCCACACTATAACAAGAGCAAGGACAAGAAGGAAAGCAGTATATTATGTAGATACACAAAATACACACCAGCTAGAAATTCAAAAGAAACATTTTTGTTTTGTTCCCATCCTGCTGGTCAAAGTTAAATTTATTCACCATATTTGTGTATCATGTCACACTCTAGCTGGGGTGTGATCTGAGGTTCCATACAACCCTGCATGTAGTAGTGAAACTATGTAAAACTGTGAACTGAGAGTAAGAAATATCTGTCAGAAAATACTTATTACTTTGAGTAAAAATAAAGATATCAAAGAGTTCTTCAGTTTTTATTTTCTGGTAAGCATTGGCCAGTTACTGTGATGGCAGCCACAGCAGGCCCATGGAAGCCAATGGTAACATCAGCTTGAAAGAAGAAATTACATGGAATGGATAAAAAAGAGTGTTACAATACATCCTTTTTCCCTTATTTCTCTCTATTTTTCTGCTATGTTCTTTGGCTTTCTCATACTCAAATGGGGGTCACGTGACCTTTGGTCACATGTCACATGGACAGTCACATGCTCATTTCAGAAGGTTCTAATGCCTTTCATAAGGCTTGACTCATTATGTTCTGTGATACTCTGTAATCTTTCAGAAAGTTTTTCTATCATGACTCATTATGTCTTCTTATGACAAATTCAGGGACTTTTATTGATGACTCAGCACCTTCTATTGGCTGGCCCTAAAGTAGCCAACTGAGCACATTTTAAATACAGCACTTATATTGGCCAGCCCTAGAGCAAGCTGACAGATCAAAAGTTTTTAAACCTTTGTTGGCATTCTATGACCTTCCATGGTTACTATACATGGATTATAGGACACAAACATGACCATACACTACTTGTACTATATAAACCACCCAATAGACAACCCAAGAACTTCAGATAAGTTCTTGTGACATTCTCAGTCACAACCTCTTGTCCACTACTCTAGACCTCTACTAGTCTCTCTGCTAGTGCACACTGTATAGTTTCCCATCTAGCTTGGCCAGTTATTGGTGTGTTTTCTTCAGTATGAGCTGACAACCCCTGTATAGATGGCTGGTTAGCTTCAGAGGGCATGTTGGTGGAGATGTGGATAATGGAGACACAGATATCAGGCCCTCCCTTCTTGTCTTCTTGGTAACATTGGACCTAACATCAGACACATTTCATTAGCACCAGTAAACTCTTGTTCGAACTGCACAGAGCTCTGTGAACAGAGATATTGAACAAGATCCTGTTGATGAGCAGCAAGCCTGTGTGGGAAAGAACTCAAAGAAGGAAGAATGGAAGAAAACTCACCTGGCAGTTCCTTTAGAAGGTTTTTATTTCTTGCCACTTTGCAGAAAACCAGTGGGATTGCAACTAATGCCAATATACTGTTGAGATGGAACAGCCATGGATAACAAGATGAAATGTGCCTTCTCAGTGAATGAGATCATCACCTCATCTTGCATTTATATCAAGAATTGTGGCCATTGGGCCAGAACAGCTAATTAGCAGAGGGTCTTTGATATTCAGGCCTGAATTGGTATGGATAAACCTATTCTGAAAGCACAGTGTGCAGTAACAGATAGACAACATTGTTGTCACATTCTAATTTCTGCTGGTGAGCACCACATAAGCACTGGTGCTGGTGATGGAAGTGGAACCACTGACAGAGGTGAAGGTGGCTAGATTGACTTAGGCAAGAACTCAGGCTGAAGCTGGAAAGCCTGGGCTGATATCTGAATTGGAGAAGAAAATGAGTCTAGCAGCACTAAGAACACCATGAAGCAAGAGTCATTTCATTTTCAGAAGGGATGTATGAATTTTCAGCCATATAGCTTTTTGCCTGTCAAGAGAGAGTGGGAAGGTGAATTGGAACAAACATAGCAGGAAAATAAAATAAAAATAATCCATCCATGGCAGGAGGTCTGCCCTTACCTCCTTGGTGCACAGAACTTCACTGGCATCAAGCCACTGCTGTACAGCCAGTGGAGCATCTCAGCTGATTACATTGCAGACAGCTTCAGATGGCAGGCAGGGCTTGCAAGGACCTGTGTTGTGTCTGAGTCCCTACTGCACCTTCCAGTGCTGCTGAGATGGAGGCACCATATGCCTGATTAAATGCTAAATGAGAAAGTGGGGGTGGAGTCACAGCCAGTTGGCAATAATGGAGGAAGACTTCTGTTGCTCTCCATAGTATGGGCCCTTCTGTGCTGAGGTTGGCCAGCCACCTCTGCAATTCTGCCTTGTTTCATGACAAGTGAGACATGTTGAAGTGCTTCCACCATTTCTTTAGAATGGTGGTGGGCTTGTTGCTGCATGTGATTCATAATTGAGTCAGCAGGTGGGTGAGCTAAAAGGCCTGAGGAAAGATAATGACTGACAGGCACAGTTCTTCTGTCTATACTGAGCCTTCATCCTGAGACTGTCCACCATGGGACACCAGCATGGTTGAGTAAAATTGTCATTGAGAGAACACCCCTTGACAGGGGCATTTAATGCAGCAGTGCTGATAGAACCAGCCATCTCATGGTCACATGCTGCCTCTGCTGGCATACATGGCTATTCTTTAAGCTGCAAGTCAGATAGATTACTTGCTGTGGCAAAGTATGTCTACCTCTGCCCACATCCAGTTGCACTTTTGCTGCTGTCACACAGTTCAGAGGTGAGTTGAACAAGGGTGGGGGAATGGGGGAGAAGAAAAAGTGGCACACAGTGCTGGGGAGACACACAGAGTCAGCAACAGGTACTGCAGTCAGAAGTGATCAACAGGGCACTCACAAGCTAAGAAAGGTACAGTATAAAAGCACCAGCAGGACAATCCACAGCATCCCACCAGTCCCATTGGTGGTGTTGATGAGTGGAGGAGTATAATCTGGTAAAAAGCCAGATTGAGATGGGAGCCTGGAGATGGAAGCAGTCAGTGCAGAGCTGGAGAGAAAAGTAGTGGTAGTGATGGGGGCAGGGACAACAATGGCAGGAATGGCTGTGGTGACTGTGGTGATCTCATTTACACTCATGCTCACATGATCATGTTGAGGGCAAGGAAGTTACTGTGTGATGAGCTAGCACATACATACAATGGAATGGTGTAAGCAGGAAAAATCAAGAAGGGGGGTAATGAAAAGGCATGATATATGAAATGAAAATGAGAAGAAGAAAAAGAGAGAAAAGGTTAGAATAAGAGACCATTGGGACCCATACTGATCAATAGCAGACTCCCACTTGCCCATCTGCCCACCCATCATTGTTGTTGTCAAAAGGGTGGCTGGTCCAGCAAGTGTGCATTTTCATCCACATGTGCAGACCTTGTACCTCAGCATACTACACTTTGCAAGCCAGCTTTCTTCTTCTTCTTCTTCTTTTTCTTCATCCTCTTCTTTTCTATGTTCAACTTTGTTTATTTGAGGCTTTTTCAGCTCAGGGCATATTCATGCATGATCAATCAGAGCACAGTAATGTTAGCTGGCCATTCTGACCTCATCAGGAGAAGAACAGACAACTCATTGCAGAGGAAGTGGCTGCATGATCTCCTGCTGCACTTATTTCATGGAAACTCTGGCATCCTGCCTTATCTGAAAGAGCCCAGATCCCTCTTTCAATCACCAGTTATGGCAGTCAAACTCAGCAAGCAAGTGGCACTGCTCTAATCACTCATTCCTTTACAGCACTGGCAAGTCAAAAAAGGAAAAAGAGAATGCATGGGGGAGGGGGGGATCAGATCTACCAGGTGAAAGGCCAGGGCATGCTTCAGTGGGGGTGATGGCATGACATTGGAGGGAAGAGATTGTGATGAGGAGATGAGGAGAGATGAATTTTGATTGCACATGCCCATGGAGACTGGAGTGCAGACAAAATATCTGAAGTTGAAGTTGAAGTAATTGAAGGGTAAATGAATGGATGAGAAGGACATTGCTTAGAGGCAAGGAAATAACACTCATTGAAATTAGCTTGATCTGAAATGATGGTGTGCTTAGTGGAAGGATTGTAGAACTTTCAACTCTTAATATCCCTGTGGGTATTCAATGAAGACACATTTTTCATAATGAGGCTCCAATGCTTTTCACTTGTCTTTCTGCAAATGGACATAGGCAGTACATCCCCAAATCTGGAGAAGTGAGACATCCAGTTTTTATCCATTCCAAAGTTCATAAGGCATAATAGCATTGTTCAAAGCAGTGGTAGGGCATCTGTTCCACACATGGACCAGGGCAGCAAGAGCTTCTTCCCAAAAGGCTCGAGAAAGGCCAGACTCATCAAGCATGACAGTAAAACACACTGAAATGACACAATTACCATGTTTAGCAATCCTGTTTTGCTGTGAATGTGCTCTAACAGCATGCTGCCTTTCTATGCCACACTGCATAGTAAACTGAAGCATTGAGTTGCTCATGTACTCGCCTCCCTTATCATTCTGCAGTACCTTTAACTTGTGCTCTGTCTGGTTTTTGGCATAGGCCTTGAATTGCTTGAAAGTGTCAAAAATGTCTGATTTGGCTCTAATAAGACAGAATGAAGTGATAATCATTGATGAATGTTATCCAATAGTGACAACCACTGAAGATCCTATATAGAACTTCATATACATTAGTGTGGATGAGTTCAAGTAAATGAGAAGTACAATGTTTGGAGGTATGGAAGGGATTTGCATGCATTTTGCCAGCTAGGCATGGCTCACAGTCAAGATCAAGCAGATTCCTGACATTCAGCTTCAGCCCAGTGATCATACTGTAATCAATAAGTGATTTCATACTGTCCAAAGAGTGATGTGCCAACCTGTGATACCACAAATAGAGGTTGAGCAGTACAGTGGAAGCAGGATGGGTGAACTGTGTGATAGCCTCAGTGGTTTCATCAAGATAGGCAGCATGTCATATGAGTGGAATTGATGCTGACAACAAAGCCAGAGTGACAAGTGAGATACAGGACTGAGGGGAGGTTATTTCTGAGGTCTGAAACATGCAATACTTAAGTAAACTTGACCTCTCTAGTACTCTGACCCTCTAAGATTGAATAAAAAACAACAGATCCAACATCAGTGAAATAGATCAGTATTGTTTGCCAATCTGATAGCCATGTATTTTGGAGTATAATTGCACAACCAGTGGTGATGAGGCATCCTATGAGAAGCACTTGAGTGTGTATTTCAATCAATATGAGCATTGAGCTGATGGAGAGAGAGTGGATTGAAAGGATCACTTGAATGAAGACTTGCATTTCTGACATGCTCCACAACTTCCTGAAGGGACTGAGTGACGGAGTTTGCAGTTTCAGACATAGGAATGGAAGTAGAGGATGGTGTGGATGAGCTGGAAGAGGTGGATGTTTCACTCTGAGCTCTGTTCCCCTTATCTCCTTTGCCTTGTTTGACTTATATCTTGCTTCGACATATTGCAAGGTGAAGCACCTGCATTGGCAATGCACAGTCTTCTCACAGAACAAGCAGGGCATATTAAAGACACAGAAGCAATTGCCAGTTGAGACAGACAGCAGAGAGTCAGAGGATGGGGTAACAGAGGCATTAAGATGTGGGTGACAATTTAGTTTCTCAGTTTGGAATGCAGCCTTTATCTTGGCTTTGTCCATGTCAGTCAAAAGCACCAGAGATGATGTGAAATGGAGGTAGTCTGATCCAAGAGCTTGAATGAGAGAAAGTGATACTGCTGAGTTCATTGTCCATGATGGTTAAATCAAAGCTAGGAGGGCAAAGCTCTTGAATTTTACACATTCCCTGCTTGACTCGAGCAGTGAGGGCATTCAGGGAGTCATCTGTGCATTTTCTGATGCTAAAGAACTTAGCATAGGCAACAAAGCTAGTTTCAAGCTTCTGTTGGACATATAAGTCCTTCAGAGCAGTCCATACCTTGGTAGGATCATCCTAAAGCTTCCTGATATGATTTTACTGGTCAGGAGCTAGGTTCAGCATGATTTCTCCAGCAGCTTTGTCCTGTTTGATGTTTCACATCTCTCTGAGTTCCAGCAGCACTGGGTTGAGTCTCTTTGCCATCCACCAGTCTCCAGATGCCTTTGGATTGTAGCAAAGCCTTCATTTCCTGGCTCCAAGTGGTATAATTGGTGCCAGTGATGGGTTGAATGTGACATCACATGAATGAGATTCAGTGGCCATTAGGGGCAACAATAGAAAGTAGAAATAGAAGGTTGTGGCCAAAGGATAGGAGCTTTCAAGGAAGCCAATGACAAGGAGTGACAAGATAGATGATGGATCATTTGAAAACATGACAGATGGGTAGACTGAGTCCAGAGGATGAGATTTTATTGTAGGAATGTCATGGATTCAGATGGAGGCTGAGGAGGTATAGCCCAATATTTGAAAGAGGGGTTCTACCAGGAAGAGGTTGATGTAGCTCCACAATGAAGAGGGTATTCCAGTCGAATGTGGATGCATACCAGAGTAATTGGACATGCAGAACATGATGGAGACAATAATTGAGCAAATTGCTTGATGGAATTTTGAGTTATGATATGATCAAAATGGGTAAAAGTGCACTATGAGGCCCAGTCGCTTTCCAGAGCTATAGCAAGCATTTCTCTCAACATATCAGCACCAAAATTGAGCCAGATAAGGGTATGAGGGTGGCAAATTGATTATCAGAATCAATGAGGTGTGTGGATGTGTCCTGATAATGTGCAATAAGGCCTACAGTGTGTGGATCATAACCTATTAAAGGCCAACAAAGGGGCTAGGACTTGGTGGATCAACTGAAAGGGGCTGGAGTCCACTGTGAGTAACCAAAGAGGCAAAACAGCAGACTCCAGAGTGTAAGTGTACATTAACCAAATAATAGAAAACAACTAAGCTACAATGCAAAGACAACACTACAAGTATTGCTTCTGCTTGTGTAGTGACCCCACAACATGATAGAATGTTGGGAAAAGTCAGTATATGGATAAAGTGACCATGGGAAATCACATGGAAGAAGTTTGGGAGCAATAGGAGAAGTGGATCACTAGCAAATTGAGTCAAACAGATATGAGAGTGAAATCACCAACTATAACAAAATGCTCATTCCAATTGTGGAAATTTTAAATGGGTAGCAAATAACTAAGAAAGATACCTAATGCTATTGCAATCATCATTGCCATACAACTGTGGTAACATTATAATGACTAATAATGAGTCTGTCCTGCCCTACTGGCATTGCCCCAGTCACCACTGGTCATTGCTACAGATGTCCTGTTCCATTGTGATTGAAGTGGCCATTCTGTCATCATTTCCATCACCTCATGATTGCTGTCTGGTTGCCATTGCTGCTGCCATTCTATTCCATTGTGGTCATGGTTATCATACCATATAGCCTCATGGGCATGATCTGAGCATGATCATCATTGTGTTGTGATCTTCATGTCAGGTCATTGTCATTGCTGTGGTCATGGTGGCCATTTCATTATGGCTGTTCCATTGTGGTCATCACCATGGCTGTCTCATCCTGTTGTGGTTGCAGTCATCTTTTGTATGCGTTGAGGTCGCAGTCACAACCCCAGTACCATGTTGTTGTCATTGATGTGGTTGTGGTTGTTACCCATCATTGCACTATAGTCATTGTGATTGTGATTGTACCATCATTGTGCCTATCACTTTGTGGTTAGCATTCAGTCACCATTGTAGTCATTGGATCACCACATTTCCTTGTGATTATGGTCATGGTCATGGTGGCTGTTATTGTATCCATTGCCTCATGGTTGTCGTATGATTGCTGTCATTGTCATTTGCACATTGCAGTCACAGTTGTGATACCTGTGCTGTGGCACACCATTGTCATGGGTTGCCTTCTGGTTGTGGTGGTCATACTGTGGTCATGCCCATTCCCTCATGGTGGCTGTCTGGTTACCATTGCCATTGTTGGCACATTGAGGCTGAATCTTGTGCTGCACTATTGTCACTTTGATGATAATGACCATCCTGTCATTGTCCCCATCACTTTGTGGTTACTGTCTGGTCATTGCTATGCTTATTGTATCCCA
Source organism: Pulveroboletus cf. aberrans (assembly GCA_038094155.1). Taxonomy (NCBI): domain Eukaryota; kingdom Fungi; phylum Basidiomycota; class Agaricomycetes; order Boletales; family Boletaceae; genus Pulveroboletus; species Pulveroboletus cf. aberrans. The sequence goes on along the minus strand of JBBPTO010000216.1, from coordinate 12,863 downwards.
TTTGATTGTGGTCATGGTTGTGGTGCCACATCATTGTCATACCCATTTCTTGTGGTCACCTTTCAGTTGTCATCACCATTGTTGTCCTGTTGTGATTGTAGTTGAAAATCTGATGCCATACCATTGTGGTCAGGGCTATCTCATTATCATTAGTGCATTGGGGTTGCAGTTGTGAACTCTGTGCAATGCCATCATTGCTACTATGGTGTTATCATTGTCAACACATTGAGGTTACAGTTGTGAACCCTGCACCATGTCTGTTATCTTTGTTGTTCTAGGGCAGGGCCACCATGTGTGGCCATCTCATCATCATCATTGTCAGTGTGTTTGTTATAGTTGGTGATTTCACTCTCATATCAGTTTGACTCAATTTGCTAGTGATCCTCTTCTCCTATTGCTTCCAAACTTGTCCCATGTGATTCTCCATGGTCACTTTACCCATATACCAACTTTCTTCAATGTTCTATCATGTTGTGGTGTCACTACACAAGCAGAAGCAACACTTGTAGTATTGTCTTTGCATTGTGGCTTAGTTGTTTTCTATTATTTGGTCAATTACACTTATACTCTGGAGTCTGCTGTTTTTCCTTCTTGGTTACTCACAGTGGACTCCAGGTCAGTATATATCTTCTCCACATCAAAATATTACTCACAGTGGACTCCAGTCCTAGCCCTTTGAGTCAATTCACCAAATCCTATCCCCTTTGTTGGCCTTGAATACGTTATGACACACATTCACACCTCATCAACTCTGATAATCAATTTGCCCTAATACCTCTCTACCTGGCTCAATTTTGGTGTTGATCCATTGAGAGGAATGTTTGCTATAGCTCTGAAAAGTGATTTGACCTCATAGTGCACTTTTACCCATTTTGATCATATCATAACTCAATATTCCATCAAGCAATTCACTTGATTATCATCTCCATTGTGTTCTGCATGTCCAATTACTCTGGTATGCACCCACATTGACTGAAATTCCCTCCACATTGTGGAGCTACATTGACCTCTTCCTGATAGAACCTCTCTTTAAAACATTGGGCTATACCTCCTCAGCCTCCATCTACACCCATGACATTCCCACAATAAAATCTCATCCTCTGGACTCGGTCTATCCATCTATCATGTTTTTGAACAATCTATCATCTATCTCATCAGTTCTTGTCATCGTCTTCCTCAAAAGCCCCTATCCTTTAGCCACAACCCCTGTGCCATGTTGTTGTCATCAATGCAGTGGTCCCATCTGGTTGTGAATGTGCTCATTTTTCAAGTTACAGCTCCTTCACCATGTCATGGTGGCCCATCCTGTCATCATCATGGTTGATGTCACATCATCATGCCCATCACAATGTAGTTCTCATCCAGTCATCACTGTTGTTGATACAGCTGTCCTGTTGTGGTCATGGTTACTGTCAGAGTTGCAGGACATGTACCAGAGCCTGATCATGTCCTGTTGCATTACCTTGTAGTTGATGTTTAGTCATCATGTTCATACCATTTAGTTGTGGTAGCAGTTACAGCCACCATCCCATCCTGTTGTTAACATTGTCAGCACATTATGGTATGTTATTGTTGGTCAGAATTGTATCTGAGTTGCCAACATTACAGAGTGGTGATTCAAGTTGAAAATTTCCCATGGTGGCATGTGAGATATGACCTGTCACAAAAAAAAGTGCTAAGTTTCACATATTAGAAATTGAAAGTAGACTTATCTAGTAGGCTATGCCTTAGTGTGTTGTAGTCTACTGTAATAAATGGTTGGCTGATTATTGCTATTCCAATGTCATGATCATGATTTGTCATTTAATTCACATCACATGACAATATTGCCACATTGAAATGGCACCTTAGATTTTTTCAACACAGTGGACAAGAGTCTAAACACTTTTGTTGTTTTGAAAGCCATGAAATCATTCTGTTTGCAAGAAATATAGGATATCCAGTGGTGGATCTTGATGTTTCTACATCTCCAGCCCAGTCTGTGTCAGAGTATGCTGTAAGACCATTTTGAGGACTGTTTGCAGAGTATTTGATACAAAGATTTTTTGTTAAAGAAACATAGCAAACTATTCATATCACCTTCTGTGACTGCTCTTCTCTTGGATTTGCAGAGCACTGTGACATCTTGATTACTGCAAATGCTATGTTTGGTCTGAGCATTAGGAAAAGAAGTGAGCCTATTACAGATTGAAAGAAGCTTTGAATCTTGGAATCAGGTTTTTCCTGTGTAGATGGCATAGGATTATTCTGAGGACTGTTTTGCAGTTCTTTTGACCAAAATGTTTGATAACCTTTTCAGCATAGGTTATTTGATCAAGGACAAGAGTTTGTTTGATTTGATCCCTTGTTATTCTCATGGATAGGTATCCCTTTGCATCTCCAAGATTCTTGCACTCCCATCTCTTTATAAAGCATTCCTTTTCTTTGAGGACTAGTATTTTATCACTACCCATGAAAAGTGCACCATCAACATGATGATCAGAATCTTTCCTTTCTTTTTTATGTAAACTCTGATATCAGCATATAGCCTTTGATAGCTGAATTTGATAAGAGAAGCATGAAGTGCCATGTTACATTGGAGTGTGGCTTGCTTTAGTCCATATATGGCTTTATTAACAGACTTTTAATGGATTTCTGGGATCTATAAAGCCTTCTGATTGCATCATGTAGATTTTTTTTATTGAGATCTCCATACAGAAATGCTGTTTTGATGTCTAGCACTTATATTTCTCAATTATGTAGTGCTGCCAAAACTAGAAGAAACCTGACTATCTTGAATCAAGTAACAGATGAAAAGGTGTTTTCATAGTCCACACTGAAGATTTGTGTGAAGCCTTTTGCAATGTATCTTGCTTTGACATGGTTGCCTGTTCTAATAGCAAAAACCCATCTCCCTTTTTCTGGTTGATGGTCTCTGGGCAAATCTACAAACTTTCAGACTCTTCTGTCATGTAGAGATTTCATTTCATCATTACATGCAGTCTGCCATGCTTTCTATTGTTCTTGTGGTAGCTTGATGATATTTTTATTGTGTATTGGCACCTTCCAATCAGCAGATCCTGTTACTGCTACTGCCAATAGTTCATTTATCCAACCTTGTGACATGACTTGTCTGTCTTGTCTGAAGTTTAAAACTTGTTTGACTGAATGTTGAGCAAATGCTGGAAATTGATTCATACAGTTGTTCTAGATATTTTTGATTGTTTGGTTTCTCCATTTCTTCATTATGATCTTGTTTTTCTTGAACTTGCTCCTGCTGAATTTGTACATCCTCTTGAATAGGGGTTTGCATTGAAGCCCTGATTCTCTATCATTCTATCTCTATGGCTATGAGATTTCCATAAGCAAAATTTGGCTGGATTCTTTTTTGGGCTATCCTTGTGGACTTTTAAACAGGTTTTTGAGAAGGTCTGAAGGTTTGTTCATGTTCTCTCCTTGTAGAATGATATTAATGGGGATATGCTCTGAATCTCACAAGAGATTCATCTTCAGTTTGCCTTCATGGCATCCAGTCTCTTTTTCTTATTGAATTAGATTTCTCTGGTTCAATTACTTCTTGTTGTGAAAGTAATTTCTATTTTGCTTTGTATCTGTCTATATTTTCTTTTGATGGTCAATGCTTTCTTTCTTGTTTGAAAGAAGAGGGAGGTACAGAGTGATATAAAGGTGGTAGTTGTTTCATCTTCTTTGGAGTAGAGACTTTCTTAGAGAGAGTTGGTGATGTGTTCAAGAAAGTGGAAGATAATGTGTCTGAATGAACTCCTGAGGAGTCTTCATTACTAGTATTGCCTTCTTAATGCTTGTGGTTGATTGGAATTCAAATTTGCTCTTCATATTAATATTGTTACTACTAGATCTCAAGGTTGTACCAGTATTTCTTGAGTGCATATTTGTCTATGCCATCTCACAGGTTGGAAACCAAGAGTTGCTGTCCATCCAAGCAGGCAGTCCCACTGTGAGAACCAGGTAAGGAATGAGTGCACACAAGCTGTTCAAATACTTGCATTTGTCCATTGACTTTCTTCTTTCATCTGAGATCTCATGGATCAGTTGCAAAACAAACTGGGTCAAGGCATGTACAATGCAAACAGAAAAGGAACTCATGCACATAACCACTTTTGAGATAGGTGACCAGAATGCTTGAGCCTTCATTGCAAAAATGAATCAAGCAAGCAACATAAGGCTGTTTTTTAATGTCAATGATCATCTGGGTAAAAGACTCTGGCAGGATGAGACAGCGGTTAGCAACTACTATGGGATAGGAATAGTGCAGTGACCTACTAGTATTGGGTACAACATTCCATAGCCCAACTTCACTGTCACCGATGCTTGTCAAACATCTATGGACAGGATTCCAAGCCAATGATTCAATTGCCCTTCCATGGACAAGGGTTGTTGAGGTGAAGTCAAATAAAGACTGTTTTTTACCTTGTTTATACAAGTGAATGTTACCATCTATGCATTAAATACAAATGAATGCCATTCTCTTAATGATCAGACCTGATTCAAGCAAAACAGGATATGAAACCTGCAGAGAGAATGCAGAACTCCTATACCATCTCTTCCAATAAGAGGTTCTAAATGACAACATGACTGTCACTGCATAATTAAAGGAAGGATGAGATGAGTCTGAGAAAAGGTAAGGATGTAGGAACCTCCACTAAGTAGCATTGATCCACAGAGGCTTATGGCCAAGGCATGCCTTTGTGTGTTGGATGAGAGTAAACTTAGTGTAGAACTGAAGCTTTGTGAATAAATGAAGAACAAGACTTTGTACATCACTTACTTCACCAAAATTGGAATTGGAATGCATCCTGGTGTCTTGAGCAGATTTACTTCTATACATGCCCACATAAATACTAATACTGACTGTAGCAAGTGAGTAAGCAACAACTGGCCTTATTGTGCACCATGCTTACTTATTGTTGATGCTTGATGACAAGGGGCTCACCAAATCTAGGCTAGACCCTGAGAGGGAATGAATGAAACACATAACTTACATTGGGAGTGGTGATCAACTGAAAAAGATTAGTGGATAATCACTGTTGCTGGAAGAAAGGGATGTACCTTGAATAATGGGAGGACACAACTGGAGTGATTAGATCAGTAGACAATTACCCATTGCTAGAGTACTTGGGTAGACAAGAGGATCAACAACCAGTGACATAACTTATAAAACTGCATTCATCCTCAAAGAACCAACACACACATTGTGTAGAATGCCTAAAGCTCTGCAGCACTGCTGGACCTACCATCAACATTTTCCTTCACTTATATCACATTCTGTCTCTTCTCCTGAGCTCATCCAGCACAAAGTCTTCCCAAGGGAAGACAACTCACCTGTCCCTCAGCTAGGGGATGCAGAACCCATAGCTATTCAAGACAGCATCATGTTGTGGAAGAATATCCTAATCCACAAACTGTGGGGCAAGTTATCATGTATTCACCAAGGGGGCTAGAATCTTCAGGATAGTCTAGGATGGCCAGCAATAGAGTATGAGGAGATTTGAGTAAATAACTTACTGTTTTCCAACAATCCTGACCTCACACCTCTGCATGTCCAGTTGTTTGTCATCCAACTTGCATGAAAGCATCTTGTCCTAGTCAAACTGTATGGCAGGAAACCTTGCAAACAATGGTGCTTGTTTACTGAAAAGTCAGTCCAATCTCAATAGCTAGAGCAGAACTTACCTAGATCTTCCAAAGGCAAAGGAACAATATCTGTTGCTGAACAATTATGAGAGAAATTGGGTGGTTTTGAATTTCCTGAAAATGTACCTGAAGAATGCTTGTTGTAGAGCAATGTAGAGCAATTTAGGCACCTCTGTAGAATAGCTGTAACAATTGAGAAATTAAGCCATGTCATCATTGGGTAGGGCATGAGCATACTCATCTCATTGGACAGAGGTAACTGACAATTTCCTGATTAAAATGTACCAAGGTCCACTAAATATGGTGGGTTTTCATGGTTCTTTGCTTTTTGGCACAAGGCCATCACTTGTGGCAGCTAACATACTCTACTACTTAGGACAACTAATGTACTACATGGCCTAATGTATACTGTTTGGATGAAGGGAGCCAAAATAAACTTGGAAAAATTTGTGCCTCAAATAGTAAGAGCTGATTTCAAGCTTAGCTAATCTTTCAATCTCAGATCTTGATGTAGTGTGGTGTAGTACAATATGTACATCAAGGATCATGTGAGAAGTGTCTAAATGGATCACACAGTAATATCAGCCACCCATTCTTCTGGCATATGAGTATGCCTATCAGCTTGAAGAAAGTACGATCAGTGAATATAGTAGTGTTAATACAACTAAGGAACAGACTGTTTGATTTGTACATGCTGACTGGAATAAAATTAAATCCACCATCAAGCCACAAGGCATCTACAAACTGTGGATCAGCTGACCAGCATGGATGAGTGTGTTCATAAAGCCAGTCATGATCTTGATCTTTTTGTTATAAGGGAAATGAAAGCTGAAACAATAATCAATAACTTACCACCTGAACAGCATCAGTATTTATGATGGGGGAAGCATCAGCCATGATAATGACCTCTTCCAGAGGGTCAGAAGAGGAAGGATTTCCATGAACCATTAGCAGATCTAGATCTACCTCTACATTTTTAGAAAGTGAGGCATCTAGCATATCTTTCAACTTCAAAGCAGCACAAACAGCTCATTGAACTGCTCTCTGAATAGCATCTGGAAAGGGATCCTTTGTAGTTGTGCCAACCTTGGAATGATAAAGCAGTGTAACTAAAAAAAAGAATAGACAGACCCAAAGATGCAACAATGCATAAATGGGAAACAAGCTTTGCATGAAACCCATGTCTTTGTTACCAGCAATTGATTTGACAGGAGTGAGTGAATCACTGGCAAGTGAAGCATGGAACAGTTTAGAGAGATCTACCAGAGGCCAAAGTGTAGAAGGAGTCAAAATTGTCCAGGCAGATTCAAATTTGATGAACAGATCATCCTTTGCTGGGTAGAGATGATAAGGTGAATACTGAGCAGGGAAAGAAACAGAGTGCAATCTTTTGAGTTTCATTATGATGAAATCAACCTGATCTTTAGTCATATATGACTATTAACAGCACTGCATGGGCTTTGAGAACAATAAGTGGGATACCTTGACAAGGAGGAGGAAGGTTATACATGATTTGATGAATGACTCATATTTGGCCAAGAGTAATCAACAAACAGTATAAGTGGAAAAAAAACAGATGACTGATCAAAGACTGACCAGGATCAGAGCAGATTATTTCATGGTTGCATGACAATGAATTGTTCCTACACAAGTGATGAGTACATTAGGAATGAGATGAGCACAAAGATGCTCATCAAAGGAGATTGTGCCTACAAAGTTCATCAGATGTCAGGGGGCAGGACAAACAAAATGACACTCACTGAAGGAGTTATCAGTGCCATACCATGGATATATGCCCTCTCTTCTTCTCTTCTTATTAAAGGCCAACAAAGGGGCTAGGACTTGGTGGATCAACTGAAAGGGGCTGGAGTCCACTGTGAGTAACCAAGAAGGCAAAACAGTGGACTCCAGAGTGTAAGTGTACATTGACCAAATAATAGAAAACAACTAAGCCACAATGCAAAGACAACACTACAAGTGTTGCTTCTGCTTGCATAGTGACACCACAACATGATAGGAAGTTGGAGAAACTTGGTATGTGGGTAAAGTGACCATGGAGAATCACATGAGAGACGTTTGGAAACGATCTGAGAAATAGAACAGCAGGAAATTGAGTAAAACCAAAATGAGAGGGAAATCACCAAGTGTAACACTTCTGTGGTCCCTTGTCCAAGTGCAGGTGTGAAAATAACCCTGTTGATCTCCACCCATTGAAGCATGCACTTTGAGGCCCAGCCAACACCCTGTCTGCCATGTCTTCTCCTCCTCTCTCCTGCAACCCTTCCACATGTGCTGCTATAAGGAGCCATTGCTTCTTAGGTCCATATTCAGTCATTCTACATCTATTTGACTTTCACTAGGTCATCATCAAGTCATCAAGCATCCATGTCAATCCATGTTCAATCCAGTTGCAGTCTGCTCTACTTGTATGTATCCATTTCTTTTCAATCCAGTCCATCTACTGGATGGATTTCTACTATACATATGTATAGTGTACTGGATGCTCTGTATTGTGATTCAGTCATCAGATTCATGTTGAATGCTTCCTTTTTTCCCTTCTTCATGTTTATTTAGAGTCTCAGGTGAGCCCAGACTATAAAAGTTGTGTTTCACACACAGCACAGGAGAATTTAATCAATCATCTATCACTCACTTGGAGTGGGAGTCTTCTGTCCTCATCAATCCAGTCATATCTAGATCTCTTTTCCTTCTCTCTTGATTCTAGAAGAATCAAGTCCTGTGCTCATCAGCCATGTCTGAAGCACTAGGAGCTCTTCTAGATCATCTATCAAGGACTTCTGTAAGCCCTGCAGTTGCCTTCTCTTATTTCTCTACCTGCAATTTCCCTGGAATGAACCAATCATTCCTTCATTTCTTTCTTTGTGTTACTGGCCTGCTAGTTTTCTATCCAGAGATCTATAGCAGTCTAGAGCAGTCAACCTCTCTTTACCACCTTGAACATAGCTTTCCTCACATCTACCATACCCTCTCCTCTTCTTTTCTGCTATGGTCCCTCATTTAAGTGCAGGTACAAAGACAACCCCATTGATTCTCACCCATTGAAGCACACTCCTCGAGACTCAGTTGATATCTTGCCCATCACACTGCCTCCCCACTTCTTCAATTCCTCCATGTCCAGTTGCAAGTGCAATGATCATATCCTCAACTTCCACCCATTGACATGCATCCTTTGAAGTATGGTCATCCTTCTGTCTGCCACACCATCTATCTTTCTCTTTTCCATTTCTCATGTTGTCTGTCCACAATCCTTCCAAACATTAATGAAGACTGCCTCCCACATCATCCATGGTGCCTCCAAGGTGCATAAAGGTATCAACCCATCTATATCTTGTCTCTTATATTTTATTTTCTAGCCTTGGATCCAAATGTTGATTCTCATACTCCCAAACAAGCTCATTCATCAGACACACTCTCTTCTGACTCCTAATGATCTGAAGACATGCACCATGGTCTCCATTCTTTTCAAGGAAATGGCATGCCTCCTCTACCTTCATGCTGCTGGCCTGAAAATTTCCAGGTCATGTTGGCTGTCTGTGGAGCCAGAACATTATGAAGCACTACTGGCTTGGATGTGCTCAAGTATGTTCAAGTCTCCCCAAACCATCCACTTCCTAGCTACTGGGAATTTAGACTTGTGTGCACTTGACATACTCATGAAAATGCCACAGGTGACCAGTGATCCACCTGCACTATATTTATTATGCAAAGGGAATAGTATCTCACTATCTCTGCTTGCAGCTGTTTTGGAGAACATGAAATCATATGGTTGTCACCATCTTTTATTAAATCACATAAGTTTCTCTCTCCCCAATCAGCTTCAGCATATTAAATTTCCTAAGTCTATCAGTTTACCTACCATTAGCCTTCACACATTTTTCAGTAACACTCCCCTTGCCTTTTCACCTCTGATCATACCTTTTACAATGGCCACATTATCCCACTCTCCCCTTTTCCATATATCCTTGAAAAACATTGGGCTCAGCCTGGCAGTATGGGGCAAGCTTCTTGATACACTGACCCTCCTTCTTCTATCCTGCTTTGAATTGGATTCTGAATTCCCTCTGAATGTGCTGTTGGAGTTTTTGGCACTGAAGAGAGGTTGAAAGACCTAGACTACTATAGATCTCCAGATAGGAAACTAGCAGGTCAGCAATACAAAGAAAGAAAATGAAGGGACAATTGGTTCATTCCAGGGGGAATTCATAGAGTAGAGCTCCATGAAAGAGAACCACAGAACTTACAGGAGGCAAGATGAATGATGATGATGATCAGCTTCTAATGCTTCAGACACAGCTAATGAGCACAGGACTTGATTCTTCACAGATCAGGAGGAAAGGATAGAGGTGATTACAGACATGGCTGGGTTAATGATGATGATGAACTGGACTCAAGATAGATGAATGATAGATGGTGAATAGATAGATGATGAATTGATTATTGTGCTCTGTGTGAAACACAGCTTTTATAGTCTGAGCACATCCAAGACATACATGTAAAGAGTACAACCAGATTGAAAACTGGATTGTTGAATCAATCTATCCAGTGACCAGATCAATTGAACTGGATTGACTGGATGTACAAATGAAAGTGTCCAGTGTAGTAAAATGAAGGTCTGCTTACCAATGGGTGACAGACGAGGATGGACTAGATATGAAACTTGATGGCACAGAATATGTTGGATACAAGAACAGGGAACTACTGATCCCTACAGTGCATCACCCTTGTGTATGGCAACTTAACATTTATGCCTGTGGGAATTTCAAGCCATGTCTTGGGCACCATCCATTGGTTCATCTTCTGGCTCTCAATTATGTGGAGGGACCCCCAAATTATGTGATCACACTCATAAGGCATCTTCAGGATCCAATGGTAGTGCAATTGCTCAAGCTCTGTGTTACAGACTTCCCATCTATCCAATTCCTCCTCTCCACAGTCCTGGACTGCACTCACTACTTGATGAAATTGACCAATGTTCAAGCTTGATCTCAAGAACATTGACAAGAGAAGTGTTATGTTCTCCATCAACAACTTGTCACACAAAGTTCCTCACATTTTCTGTAAGTCAGATGTGTTGTACTTGACATGCATTCTGGTGAGCATCTCATGATATACTCTATTGCATGGACCCTCATCAAAGGTTTCAGTCACATTGCAGATTATGGCTTCAAGCATTTCCAAAGGCACAGCAAGTCAAGTTGATTACAGCCAGATTTGAAAGTGACCATGAAATATGTGATGAATTTGCAAGCCACACTCCTGCACCACATACAATTTATCTCATTACATTGCATGTTTAGATAGATACCATGTATCATCTGTTCCATTTCCTTTACTCTATACTTGTGTACTACCTATTAATGTATGTACTATATATAGCCTCTGTCAATCAAAATAAAGTTCAATTTGACTAACACCATGGTGCCCCTCCCTCCTGAGATAGACAAGGTGGACTTTATGTCTGACTCTGAAATTGCTGGTCACTATTTATGACCACAAAGTTCGCATGCTTTTTTTTCCCTTTTTGTTCCCTCAAGTGGTGTAGTCAGTCATTGTAGTGGGCTAGAGTGATGTAGTACATAGTATACTAGTACCTCATGTAAGTCCACTTGAAAGTCTAAAGAACCTTTGTTCTGCCTGTTGTCAATCAAGTCAACAATTGGAACTTTGCAGGTGTGATCTTGTCCTGTCTGTCATCAACCAGGCTTCAGAACAGGCACAATCTTGTTCAGGTTGTGGTACTGATAGCCCCTTCAGTAAATGTCATTATATCACTTGTACTCTATCTATCCCTATGCCTTCATCTAATACATTTGAAAGTTTGAGGCTGCTCCTATCAGAGGCACTTGCTGCAGTGTCTCGTGTTGTGAGTTTTTGGAGTAACTCCATTGCTTTTCACTCATATTACATAAATGGAAATCAACAATGCCCTCGTATAACTGCTCTTAATAGAGGCTCATCATGCAGACCTTAAGGCAAGCATGCAAGCCCATCCACTACAGACAACCCAACTGTATCCTCATATCCATTCACATCCATCTGGTTAGGGAGTGAAAGTGTCTGATAATCCCAATCATATCTGTTTGCCAGAATTCAATCTGGAGTCTCAATGCAACTTGAAATCAATCTCATCTGACAACAGTTCAGCTTCAGCATCACAAACCAATTTTTCAGTAAGATCCCCCTTTCACCCACTGTCACTATCCTTATTGAACATTCTACTAGAATGAGATGCCTTATAAATCTAGCTCTGAGCCAACTAATTCAACTCATTCCTTTATTTCCCATCACACAAATGCCAGGAAGTTACAAGGAAAGATTATTTCCACTGAAGAAGCACCCATTCTGCCAGCTCTGTGTCAAGTCTGTTCTCTTTTTGAATTCCTACATAGCTGTCTGATTATGTCCCAGGGCATGTTGTGTATGGCCTAGCATCACTCTGCTCCCCCCCAGTGTCTTCAGGAATTGGGGACATAGCCCCAAATTCATCTGATTCAGACATAGAGATGAATGCTGTTGAGTAATTATCAAAAGGGAATGAATCAATCTAGCATGATAGCATGATTGTCCCACAGTCCAAGTTTGTCCAACATCCCAGTTTCATTTTGGCACTACTGCCACTATGCTGTTGCATGCTATCCACAGGGTTTTTGGCACACTCTTATCACAGCAGACTTTCCTAGACCCTCTTGCATGGTTCCATGTGTCACCCCATCACTGCAAGTTGATGTGCCTTCTCTCTCCATCTCAATCTTGCCACCACAGACCACCCAGGACACCGACATACTTTTCCTTCCCATGTCAGCCTCACCACAACAGATTACTCAAGATCAGCTGCATTCCTCTAGTCTTACTAACCATTGGCTAGCATTTGGGAAACAGTGTAGGGAACAGTAGTTCCCTGTCCTCATATCTGACATATCCTATATGATCCAGTTTTTGTTATAGTTGGTGATTTCGCTCTCACATCAGTTTTACTCAATTTGCTAGTGATCCACTTCTCCTATTGCTCCCAAACCTGTTCCATGTGATTCTCCATGGTCACTTTACTCATATACCAACTTTCCCCGACGTTCTATCATGTTGTTGTGTCTCTACACAAGCAGAAGCAACACTTGTAGTGTTGTCTTCGCATTGTGGCTTATAGTTGTTTTCTATTATTTGGTCGATGTACTCTTACACTCTGGAGTCCG
>JBBPTO010000215.1:521-40627 GCA_038094155.1 Pulveroboletus cf. aberrans | reverse complement strand
ATGCAGTCATGCACAGTGTCATTCATGCTCAAGGAACCATGTTCTTCCTTCACAGTGGTGGTGGTTGTGGCAAGACTTATCTCTTCAAGATCATTGCTTCTGCTGTTCGTGCTAGAGGAGAGATTGTTCTCTGTGTGGCATCCACTGGTCTGGCCTCTCTTCTGCTTCCTGGAGGAAGGACTGCCCATTCCAGGTTCAAGCTTCCTATTCCTTGCCATGAACAGTCCACTTGCAATATCAAGAAGGATAATCCTCACCATCAGCTTCTTCAACAGACCTCTCTCATCATCTGGGATGAAGCTGCCTCTCAGCATAGACATGTCATTGAGACTGTGGATAGGTCTCTCTGTGATCTCCTCAACAGGGATCAGCCATTTGGAGGTATCACTGTTCTCTTCAGTGGGGACTTTAGACAGACACTGCCTGTGATTCAGCATGGTGCAAGAGAATAGATTATCTCACTCACTCTAATCTCTGGCTGAACATGTCTGTTCACTATCTGCATCGGAACATGCACCTTGATCCAGATCCTGAGTCTAGTGATTGGGCTCAACAACTTCTTTAGGTTGGCATCACTGATGAAAATGTCTTTCTTCCTGCTCATATGAGATGTGGCACCACCATGGAATCTCTCAATGATTCTATCTACTGCCAACTTCTTGCTGGTGATCAGGAACTCTCCAACCAGTATTTTTGGATAGGATGATCCTCTTCCCTATAAATGTTGAAGTGCATTAGATCAATGCCACCATTCTGGGCTCTGTCCTTTCTGAAGGCAAGGTGACATACCTTAGTGCAAAACTGTGTCATTGACAGAAAATATGACTACATCAAAGCTGAAGTGCTTTACACATTCAATCCATCTGGATTTCCCTTGCACAAGCTGGAGTTGAAAGTGGGAGCTCCACTGACCCTGTTGAGAAATTTGGACCCTTGCACATCTGTATAATGGCACAAGATTGAGGCTGCTGAGGTCGACCCCAAGAGTGTTGGAGTGTTCTATGTTGTCAGAGAATGGTGAAGAAAATGTTGTATTCATCCCCAGGATGGCATTGGACAGTAGAATGGAGGGCTCACCAGTGCCATTCAGAAGACTGAAATTTGCTGTGCATCTGGCCTATGCAATGACCATCAACAAGGCTCAAGGACAACAGTGAGACATGTGTGGCTGAGTCTGAGCTCTCCTGTGTTCTCCCATGGACAGTTGTATGTTGGACTATCTAGATGGATTCACTCAAGAAATGTCAAGATACTGTTTTCTGATGAAGAAGAGAACAAGGTTGAAAACATTGTATGGACTTAATTATTTAGAAGACTTGAGATTTGAAATGTTGTAGATAGAATGATTGATTGTATAAAGTTTACTTTTTCCCTTTCTACCATGGATCAAGGGCTGAAGATGAAAAGTGAGGTTTGAGATGATTAGACTGAGATGTGGACTGACAGTATAAGGATGAGTGGTAATGTCAGTTCAACACCAGTCCAACATTGAATGTGACAACATGATAAAAGTGAATGTTCTGATTTACACTACTGTATTGATTGATTGTGAGTATTAGAGCTAAAATAAGGCCAGTAAGAAAAGTGAGGCAAAGGGAGACTTTTGTTGCTGACTGTACACATGACATGACATACATTGATTGTTGCTAAAAGAAGTGATGAATGAATGCAAGCAAAGTGCCAAAGGCACTTTGCTTGCATTCACCTTCTTTAAATAAAACTAATTCACCCTCTTCCTACTGAATGCAAGCAGAGTGCTGAAGGCACTCAGTGAGCATTTGCCTTCCCTTGAAACATCATTCCTTGAATCACTTATGTCAAAGCCCTCTCACTACCAAATGCAAGCAGAGTGCCAAAGACACTTAGTGAGCATTCATCTACCATTTGAATCTTATCTCATGAAACTAGAATAACTTGTGTCAAAGGCACAAGCAGTGGGTGAAATGGGGTTGTAGTATATAAAGGACAAGAATGCAGCCACAAAAAGGCAGTCTTGTTCTTTTGATGTTTTCATCAGTATCTTTCCCTCCTTGACTAGTGAAAGTGGCCTAAAGTGGCTCTGGGTCATAAAGACTTGATTCAGACTGGTTATTTAATCAATCCTTTTGAGAAGTGTGATAAGATTATACTTTCATTAGGCATGACTTATTACTGAGTGATGCTTAATGCTCAACCTGTTTCTTTTAGTAACACGAATAGTGTATCATTACTATGGTCTGTCTGTATTAACAGAGTACAGGACCTAGTGTTCAATTCACGGAATTTAAACACTCCTCACTAGAATTCTACATTCTTAAAGAAGACAGAATGAGTTTTAAAGCCTTTATGTTTTCTTCAAACTTGACATTTGCCAGATTCTTGGCTTGATATCTGCAATTTGTTTTGTTATTTTGACATAGAATAGTTCAACTTCTTTGAATTTGGTGGCTTTTCAAATGTAGTGATCATTCTTTCTGACATGTTTTGTGTGACCTTCCTGTATAGGATTTGATGCCAAAAACATAACACCTTGATTATCCTCACATAAAGGAATTGATTTGAGTGAAAAGCCTAGTTTTTCAAATAGACTATTTGCTTCATCACTTGTGTCATTTCACACTTTGTGCTTTAGTGGATGAGATTTTAACACATTCTTGTCTTCTTGAGAGCCATGAGATCATTCCATTTGCCAGGAATATAGTGTATCCTGTGGTAAATCTGGATGTTTCTATATCTCCAGCCCAATAAACCCCTCTCTATCAACATAGTCCTTGATCACATGAAAAAGTCCAGTATAAAGGCTGTGGTAATCAAGATATGCTGGCTCCTTTCTATTAAACAATATAAAGCTCACTTGAATTTTGCTTGTATGCATTAGAACTGGACTCAAAGGAGATTATATGATTATGTGAGATTCAAATCAATCATATGGTGTTATATGGGTGGAGCTGGGGCCAGAAAAGGGCAGAAAAATGGCTTAATGACAGGTTGGTAGATAGAATTGTCAAGTGTAGGACAGGTTTCTTGATTACCACAGTCTTCATACTGGACTTTTTATGTGATGAAGGACTATGTTGATAGAGAGGGATTTATCGATGATGTTAGAAATGGTTTGTGTATCCTAAACACCATTATTGTCCTTGCAAAAGCTAATCATATACATAGGGTGTTGAATATTAATAGGGAAAAGCTTGAGTAGGTGACCTCCACAAGACTTTAAAAGTTCAAAATGCTTGTTTTTTCAGGGTCTGAATATAGTAGAGTAGTCTACAATAGTAGAAGCAAGCATAGTGACCAACATCAAGCATAGAGAGAATGATATTCTTCTGGCTGGTAAAGATAGAATATATGATAATAGTGACTACAAATAAAGAGGAGTGTGAGTATATTTAAACTGAGATCCATGAATCATTACATGGCCAGGGGTTTGTACAATATTCAGTCTTTCCAATAATAAGCAAGGTTCCCACAGTTACAGCCAGTACACTACATACACTCTAAATGTAGCAAACACTACAACATTTTTTGGTGTCACGGTAAACTTCTATTCAAGAGAGTGTAGAAATTCAGCAGGAGTATGTTCAGGAAGAACAAGCTCAGGAAAAACAAATGAAAGAACCATCCTATCAAGAGGAATTAGAACAGTTGTATGAACCAATGTCAAACTTAGTTGCTTGACATTTGGTTAAATAAGTATCTAACTTTAGACAAGATGGGCAAATCATATCATAGGGTTGGATAAATGGATTACTTGCAGAAGCAGTAACAGGATCTGCTAACTGGAAAGTATCAAAACACTACAAGGATATTGTCAAGCTGCTACAAGAACAGCAGAAAGCATGGTAGGCTGCATGTCAAGTTGAAATGAAATCTCTACATGACTAAAAAGTCTGAAAGCTTGTAGATTTGCCCAGGAACCATCAACCAGTAAAAGGGAGATGTGTTTTTGCTATCAGAACAGGTAATTGTGTCAAAACAAGATATGTTGCAAAAGGCTTCACATAAATCTTCAGCATGAATTATGAAGATGCCATTTTGCCTGTTACTTGATTTAAAACAGTCATGTTTCTTCTAGCTTTAGCAGCACTATATGATTGGGAAATATCAGCACTTGACATAAAAACAGCATCCCTGTAAGAAAATCCTACCATCATGGCCAGATTCAACGTATGTAACTCTGAACACTTGTCAGAAAATCATAGTTCATGACCTCTTTTACCTCTTTGAAGTCCATATTTGATGCCATCACCTCCGTGCTCAAAAAAACCATGCTTTTCCAATGGTACATACAGCTTACAGTATCATTCTGCTTTTCTTAGTCATGCCTGCATGTAAGCAGTTGATGTTTGATATTCCATTTATGATTAGTTCTTCTGCCAATGACATGGCCTGAGGTTGTGTAGATGTAAATGTGAGGATTGGGAGGTTGTAGGATTGAGCAAAATATGTCGGGAGGCTCAGCAGTTTTGAAGAATCATTGACAGTATAAGTAAGAGACTGGTCAATGAGCAGAAGTGGTATCTAAAGGCATCATGCTAAGCACATATATGCATTATTGCACCTGAGTCTGCAACCCATTAACAAGCAGAAAAATGGGCCTATTTGGCTGCTTTATTTGTGCCATCTATTTTAACATTGGCAGTTAAAATCTGTTATATCTCTTTCATTTCAGTCTATGGATCTGTAAGACTTGGTCTAACTCTGGCCTAACTCTGGTCAGAGGTCAGAGGTCATAGGAGAAGGTGTTGTATCTCCAGGGTGGAGTTATGTCAGAGATGGTTGGAAATCTGGAGGATTGTGTCTGGAGGAGTGAAGGCTTGGCACAGGACTTGTGTGTCATGCACTTCCACTGTCACAGCCTTTGTGGTTGGAGATACATCAGAGGAATATGAAGAGAGATAAAAGGAGATGGTCTAAGGTGGTGTCTAGGCTGAGGTATCTACATACAAAACTGGCCCTTATATGCTTGAAGGAAGCTGCAGATTAGTAATGGAAGGTCAGCTGAGTAATGGATCAGAGGTTGAATAAGTAAGTGCTAGAGGTGTGCTACACAGTATTGGAGAAAACAGAGGAGTGAGACTAAACTAATTACAGAACAAAGGATGTACATAAAGAGATCCAAGAAATGTCTGGAGTTGCAGAGTTGCATGGTTGATGAGAAGCCACTGGTGAAATGAGCAGAGTTGACTCAAATTCATGGGACATGACAGAATCTGCCAATGCAAGGTTTACATGGGTCATTCCTTTTTCTTGAAACACTCTGCCTGATTGTAGTCCTTTACTAACATCCACCTTTCTCTTATTTAAGGGATTGCACCAGCAATCGGTGTCCTTATGTCTGAACTTGTTGCATATTTCACACTTTGGTTTCCCTTTGTGATGGAATTGTAAGGGGGTGTGATTGGTATAACAACATATTACACATGGATTAATATGCTTTGCAGCTCAGGTTGATCTATATTTCACAAGGTGTTACAATCATCTAATCTATGATCTATGAACATCCCACATCGCACCCATGCATTACCATTACTCTAGAAACCCTACATGCAATGCTAGACTTCATGACATTGAAGGTAGCCTATATGCGGTCATACAAAAGTACCAACCCCAAGCATGACCCCACAACCCTACCCATGCATGAAGTATGACATCATATGCATTCTAGACTCTCCTAGACCATTCTATGTATTACCCATGACCCATACCCTTTACTGCACCCTTGGACCTATTTATATATGATCTTCCATTCTTTCACACCCTTGCATATCAGGCATGTGCAAGGCTGTTGCATGCTTCCATATGATCATAGCTACATTAAATACATGCACAGGCAGCATGGACATCTTAGATTAGTACACCATAGATACAAACACACATATAGTATATAAATGCTTGAATAAAATCCACCAAAGGACAGTCTTGTCCTCTTGATGCATCAAAGTCGTCGACTCATTCATCTCACTCATCTCTACTTGGCCCTTGAGCGACCTAGAGCCTTCAGTAGTTCTGAGTTGTTTCACAAGGTATGCAAACTTGCTTGCAACTACTTTTTCCTGACAGTGTTTGTGCTTATCATTGAGCATGGAGATAAGCTTTGGTACTGTCATGTTTGGGTGTGTGGATGACTCTGGGTGCTAGTTTGATAGCCTAGGTACAATTTAATGTATGATTTCCAGCTTGCCAGTAGTGATGCAGCTAGAAGTGCCTTAAAGTTGGTGTTGTTTACATTAAAATTGACAAGTTCTAGGCATTCCTGCAACATTTGCATTTCTTTTCAGTGACCTGGGATATTACCATCATTCACTTGTGTGCCATAAAATGCTTGCTGGCATGAAAGAAAGGATTGTTATTCACATGGCTCATGTATGTATGGGCCACAGAGCTTTCCATGTTGACATGGCTGTGATACATTTGATGATGTGAATGGCTTGCTCATTTCTAATTACCATAAGCAATAGAGTACTGTCATATAGTAGATGATAAGTAGAATATGAGAACTCATAGACAATCCATCATTCTCTCCATCATCTGTCTGAAACTATGAGGTTATGAATCCTGTGTTCTGATTGCTACCAGTCACATAATTATATAAATTACTTATCACTCTATCCAAACATCATTCTGAAACATCATGTCCCATCAGGGACCACTGCCACAACCACCTGGCAAACCACCATTGCAACCATCATTTTTACTGCCACTGCTTCCCTCTGGTAATGTTTTCATGGCTGCCACACAGAGCACACCACCCAGCATTGCTACTGGCTTTGCTTCACCAGTGAACACACTGATAGTGCCCCCTCAGACCATTAATAAGAGCACTGGAAATAAAGGGGCTATGGCTTAGCCCTGAAATTAGAAAAACTCAAGGATCATAATTGGCTTGCCTGAAAGCTTAGAATGAGTGCTGTTCTACATTACCAAAAAGCATTTGACATTGCAATGGGAAATAAGCCACTACCAACAGATCCAGCAGCAGCAACTGACTGGAAAATTAAAAATTCCATTGCTCAAGAGCTTATTACTATGTGGACTGTATTGATTTTTTACTAGGCTGACCTTGTTGGCAGCTTGATATCCAACATATACAAGTTCACTTTTGTTGTTTCCAGATAGGGACAGAAGAAAAGATGAGGTTCAAGCACTTCAAATATTAACTATATATGCTATCTTTGATACTTTCTAGATTCTATGGAATGTATAGAAGTAATCCACAAGCAATAGATATGTATCCATGAGCTCTCATGACCTCCATGATCAGAGAAAGTGGCTTTTGTGCACTATTTCCCTCTCAATCTACAGTGACTACTCTGTCATCATGGGAACTCACTATATGCTCAATCAATAATCATGCACAGAGGTTCATGTGCATGGTAGAATACCATGTACTATCATAGGACCTAGTTGTATTAGCATATAGTGTATGGGAAATTGTAAAAATATAGAGATTGCATCTGAAAGGCACAGAAGTCACTTTCTCTAGTCATGGAGGTCATGAGTACATATCTACTGCTCATGAATTACTTCTATACATTCCATAGAATCTGAGAAGTATCAAAGATAGCATATATAGTCGATATTCCAAGTGCTTGAAACTCATCTTTTCTTCTACCCCTATTTGAAAACAACAAAAGTGGACTTGTATATCTAGTTAGCCTTGATCTACCTTATGAAAAAGTATTGTTGACTATTCATAGCACTGATTGGGGCTCCCTGAGCATGTTTGAACCCATTGAGCATGCATTCCTAATCAGATTTAAGTCTATTAGTAGACTATTTTGCAAGTAGGAAAGATGGTTACACTGTGGTGGTACTTGTACATTTACTCACTTTGTATGGTATTATGAAAAGGTCAGTGAGGTGTAGGTTAGGCTACAAAAAGATTTGTGTCCATATCTAATAAATTGAATCCAGGACACTTCAACCTTTGGGTAAGAATAGTTATTCAAAAAAGAAATGCACTGTACTCTTTCAATTTCCCTTTGCAGGTTTTTTTTCTACTTTGTTTTTTCAGATATTTTGTGCATGACATCACAATCTGCAATAGGCTTACTTCTGTTTCTGATGCTTGAAACAAGACCAAACATCACATTTGCAGCAATCAACATGTCCCAATTCTCAGCAAAGCCACAAGAAGAACACTTGCAGAAGGTGCTCTGAATAGTTTTCTATGCCTCTTCAACAAAGGAACTTTACATCAAGTAAATTGCAAATGGTTCTCAAAATTGTCTTATAGTATTTTCCAAGACAGACTGGGCTGGAGATTTGCAAACAGTTGAATCCACTACAGGATATGCTATATTTCTAGCAAATGAAATGATCTCATGGCTTTCAAGAAGATAAAAACATATTAGACTCTCATCCACTGAAGCAGAATACTATGCGATGACAGAAGGGGCAAGGCAAATAGTCTGGATGAGATTCCTATTTGAAGAACTAAACTGTCCACTCAAGTCAATCTCCTTAGGTGTGAACAATCAAGGAGCTGTGTTTTTGGCATCAAACCTATAAAGGAAGATCACATGAAACATGTTGGAAAAAATGATCATTACATCTGAGAAGCCATTGAGTTCAAAGAAGTCCAGCTTTTCTATGTCAAAACAACAAAAAAATTTACAGATATCTTTATCAAGAATATGGGAAATGTTAAGTTTCAAGAAGACATAACGGCTTTAAAAATCATCCCATACTCTTCAAGTACATAAGATGCTAGTGTGTAGGAGTGTTGAGATTTTATGAATCAAGTACTAGGTCTTGTGCTCTGTTAATACAGGCAGACCAAAGTATTAATACATTATTCATGTTACTAAAGAAATAGGTCAAACATTAGTTGTGACAGACTAATAGAATCTATCAAATGACAAGCTGGACAAAGTTTCTGTGACTAAGCCATGATTTAATAGATCTGGAGCTTTCTATGCTTCACAATTGCTCTGTTGGTGACAAAATATATGCACTATGGAGGGGTAGAGATACCCAGAGTCAACTGTTGTATACTGATGGCAGGACAACTTTATTTACCTATGAGGGGTAGAGATACTCAGACTGTAGACATAAGGAAAGAAGAGTAAGGAGAAATGTCCAAAAGGCTCACCTCAGCTGTTGCACAGTGGTGTGACAGAACAACTGAGGAAGGAATGACAAAAGTGGACTGATTAATAGTGATTGAGATTAGAGCACATGAACTCTGATATAACTTTGACATAATGTCTGAAATAGGATATATAAGGTCAGAAGGGAGAACAAGGACCTTACTGAGTAAAACAACTAACTCTGAGATGCTCCAGTGTGAAGTTGAGAGACTTGATGTACATCAACCTCAGAGTTGTAAAGATGAACCTTGGAGGAAGTTGAAGGTTGGAGGAGATATATTTCGACAGTTGGATCAACCCAAATTCAACCCCACTCATTTCAAATATGTGGAATAGCATTAAAGATCCTCTGATGTCATATTGACAATATTGACCTGATTCTGATTACAACACATACAAATCTCTGAATGTATTTAAAGGCCATAGATGCCATCATATAATAATAACAAGATTCATTTTACCTCTTGAGATCAAGCTTCTAAAAAGCTCACAAGGGTTGATCTCATCAAATATCAATCATTCAAACTTGATCACAAGAACTCTAGACTCTATCTTAATGAGTAGCCTTGACTCACCACTCCCTTCTCTGCCCTCTACAACAGGAGTATTCTTGTACTCTCATATATATTATGGAGGTCTAACAGAGATGGGGTAGAGTAAAATGTGGAGATGATGAAGGCATAGAGAAATGGAGATGGGAGAGATGGGGACAAGGGCTTGGCACAGAGCTTATGTGTCACATCCTTGCTCAATGTTTGGGTTTTCATTTCAATGGTAGAAGAAACATAATAAGAAAAGCTAAGAAATAAGGAAACTTTACCAAAAATTAAACAGGAGTGACTAAACATCAGTATTCAAACTAAAAAGTACAGAAGAAGAGTATAGAACTTATATACTATAAGGTTGGATCAGAGTCCAGAATGAAGGATGGAGAGAAGCATCTGAAAAGGTACAATAATGGTTGAAGGGGTCAGAGTACTGAAGGGTAAACTATGTATATTCCAGAAACATAGAATGTAATGTATATGTAATATATGAAAGTTCATAGGATTGAAGAATGGTAAAGCATAAAAGAAAATAAGATCTGAATCAATCAAAAGAGGTCTTATGGAAAAATGGATCTTTAATGTGAGGTTCAATAGGGATACACACAGAGTCCTTTGGAGGTGGTCGGAAATGAGGAGGTTAGAGTTGAGGATGATATTGAAAGTATCAGAGGAGAAGCAAAGATGTGGCAAAACGGGTTTAAACAGATATAAAAAATTCTCAGTTATATAATAAAATAATAAAATATATTTAGAGCTTTGTTTACACAAGTATATTTCATAAGCAAAAAAGCATATCATTTTTACAACAACGTTATTAATGAAAAGGCAACCTTAATATATAATTATATATGACAGACTTTAAAGTAAAAGTAAAAGTGAAATGAAATAATAGCAGTTGGGGAAAAGAGGATGTAAGAAAAAAGTTGAGCAGTGAAAGTCTTATATATGTTTGAAAAGACTCAAACTCAGCACCATTCCAAATCCCACCACTTCTTATATACTCTTACTACACTTTACCACTACACTTTGCCGCACCTTTATTACACTTTGACACTACACTTTTGCTACACTTTTGTGGGCTTTATGGTACACTTACTATGCTTTAGTACTATACTTTTTCTATACTTTTTCTACAATTTTGCATGTTTTTAAGTACACTTTTACTACTTTAACATGATACTTTGGCATTGCTTTGACACTACATACTTTTACTATATGTACTTTAGTGCTATACTTTTGTATGCCTTTTACTACACTTAGACACTACACTTATACTACACTTTTACAAAATTACTATAAAAAGTTGTCCAGTACTGTTCAGTACTGAACAAGTTTTCAAAGATCACAATAAATTTAATAAATAACAGTACCTTTGAAATTTTGCTATCAAACACTGTGATAATACTATGACACCATGAAAACTATGAATTATCAATGAAATTACCATGAACACTATGGAAAAAACCAGGTCTTACTGATGGTATTATGACAACACAATCCTCCAAAGTCACAGGCCCACATCAAGTCTCTTACAGTCAAACAGAAGCATTCAAGCAGAGTTTTCCTTTCACAATTAACACTGTTACTATGACTGGCAGAGCTTACTGAGCACATCAGCCTGGGATCAAAAGGTATTCAATTGTTAGCATTTGACCTCCAGGCTGAGATCAGAAGTAGTGCCCATTCAGCACTAACTTTTACTCTCTGGCATATACATAGGTGTTAACACTCTTAGCCAAATATGTGCCCAGAAGCTCTTGCAGATCCATCAAGCATTCCATTAATACATATTTAATTCCAACTTGATGAACAAGATCATGCAACTGCCCTTTTAAATCAACAGACCAGATGAAGCACCCAGCAGAAGTCAGATAGGTCAACCACTTGGAACACAGTGTATATATAACTCTACAGCTATGCATATTCTGACTAATCTTTTATAGAATGTTTACTAGATGTTGAAAATTGCACATGACAACCATTTTTGCAATCCTCCAAAGTGAGATGAAATATTGGGCATTCTTCACAGCTTATGAATGAAGGAAATGAGTAAGAATAAAATGATCCTTGTACCAGTACATATTCTAAAGTTGTGAGGCACATTAAAAATATATAACGGAGTTCAAGCATCTTCTACCTTCTTCTCACTGTTGGTTGAGTCATACCATCGAGTCATGAACTTTCCTTACAGAAGAAAACACATGCTCTTAGATTGGTAACCCACATTCTCAAATCTCACAATAAGAATAATCATGCCAAGCTCATTCACAAACTTCTGTATAATTGGTATAGTGACAACTGGTTTAGAGGCTTGAGTGTTGGACAGCATGCACTAATCTCCTCTATTGCCAACATTGCACTATCTATGCACATTGGTAAGTTGGTCATTTTCTCACTCAGTTGGTTATTTACTCAAGCAAACATCTTTACAATTCTTGTCTTGCATGTGATCATTCAAGTGGGCATTGAAAAGACTTAATGTCATTCTCAAAATCAGCAATCAGCCCCTTTTTTCTCTTGTCACATGTCCCTTACATACACATGAGTACCAGTCCCAACATGGACATTTCTTTCTTTTCATCACTGACTATGATAACATAACCACTTGTCGGATTTCCATTGCATTCAATGTGATTCCACTTGCTCAGTCAGTGATTCCTTCCTAATCTACCCTGAACACATTCTGTGCCTATATGAACTTCACTCATGTGTACTCACTGAGACAGAGAGTAAAGTTCTTGTGACCAAGTTAGGTTAGTCAAGATTGATGAGATCAACTCTTGTGAGCTTCTTAAAAGCTTGATCTTGTGGGGAAATGAATCTCATTATTAATTGCATCATGGTGCTTATTGCCTTTAAATATATCCAGAAATCTGTATGTACTTGTGTGTGATGTAGCTAGAACAACGTCAATGATGTCATAATGACATCAGAGAATCTGTCATGCCACTCCACTTATTTCAAATAAGTGGGGTTGAGTCTAGGTTGACCCAACATAGCAGTTGTAGAGCTGAGAGTGCTCCAGACTGATGACATTATAGCTGAGTCATAAAGACTGCATCTAGATCATCATGTGGTCAATCCTATGTGTAATTAGATTTACAATTTCATTAGGTTTGACTAATGAGTCAAGGTTCATACTTGACCTGTGTCTTTGGTAACATGAATAGTGTACTGTCACTATGGTCTCCCTGTATTAACAGAGCACAAGACCTAATGTTCAATTCACAGAATCTCAACACTGATAACCAACCCAATTATTACCAGTGTGAGATACAGAATCAATAGCTTCCTGTTCTGAAAGGTTTTACAGTTGTTGAGGATGTAGAGGATGACATCAATGGCAAAGACAGTTTTTCCATTCTTTTCAACACTGGGTAGTACATAGAGTAGGAAAAGTACATTACACTTTGCTGCACAATGTATCCTGATGCCTGAAAATAGCCAAATGCCTTGTCTAGAGTGATACTTTGACAAGCACAAATAATGACCATCACAGACAGATCATCTTCATGGTGGTGCAGATAAGACTTGACTGCAGAAAAAATTTGTTTGATAGATTACAATCAGAGTAGGATGGCAGATAAACAAGTTTGCAGACTGTACATCTTACCTGTCACTAATGACACATAATATAGTGTAGTAACTGATAATGCATGTCTTCAACAAGTAATCAGATTTCTGAATACAACAATTATCCATGATAAGGACACCATGCAGATCAGAATAGTGATTGGTAAAGGGGATCTACAAAGGTTAGTACAACATTTATATCAATACAAAAATGGACCATATGTACCACATGCCCCTTCAAGAATTGCAAGAAACACACTCTATCAATAGGGCCTTCAATGATATCATATGCAACAACACCATCAATCATGATAACAGGAAGGATCAAATACCAGACACCACATACACAGCGTTACCTGCCATAGCAACATTGTCCCCTGGTTGATCATTCCCATGGGCAAGAAGATGTTCACTGGTCTTTCACCACCTTGTCAACAAACATGAGCATGTTTGCATCTGATACTTCAACTGCAATGCAATTCATGTAACATGCATGCCACTCACTATTTCACTCCACAGCAGTGAAAGAGATGTTTTTTTTTTGTGTGAGCTGAAGGCTCTGCAGAGCATGGGGAAGTATAGGAACAGTAGCATACACACAGTGCCTTTCTCTTAATTATTGTTGAAGCTCATTGAGGTAAATCATTTTTCAATGATGAATGACTACTTGAATAAAAGCAATGTCTGCCATGCTGAGTATGTGACAGCACCCAATGGCATGAGAGTGTGTGAAAATGTTGTAAATGATGCCAAAATTTTTCTAGAGCACAAGAGTCTTGCATATCAGCACTTTCTCCCATTAGTAAAATTACACATGTCTAAATCCAGCTTATGGCATCTTATACGATCTTTTCCTACTATGCAAATTGCAAAACATGTCCAGTGTGATCATTGTACACTCCAAAATATTGACAGACTAATCTAAACTACTTTTTGACAAAACAGAGGGTCACCTTCAACCTCTGTGTCAGGTTTGAAATGTTGCATGGACAAATTCAATCTAATAAGATGGATTTAAACATGTGTAAAATTACTGATGTAATTCTGAGCAGGCTGCAGATCTCTTTGATGGTTTCCCATCCTGAAAAAAAGCAAGAATGTGAGATTTTGTATCATTAGATGCAATGTGTATAGGCATGGGTGATGGGTGCAGTGACAGAAATAGCATGGACTACTCATTGCTTGCCCACTCAGGTAAGTTCAAAGTCCTACACTGGCAATTTTCAATGTGTGATTTTCTGAATGTGGTTTTCCCCGTCACTTTGAAATTTGCTGTAATATCCCATTTATGAGTCGAAGGGCCTAGAGGGGCTGTTTAATGTGTGAAATGTCAACCCATGAATGTTTAAATGGGAATAACATTACTCCATTATATGTACATCACTGCCACACATGCTGCCAAGGAAGCTCTCAGGCTCTGATGCCTCATATCCAAGATGTTTCACCTGCCCATGCAACCTACAACCCTAGATGGTGACAACCAAGCCACCATTGTGTTGACCAAGAATGGAAGCTATCATGGATGTATGAAACACATTGATATTCATTAACATTTCATTCCTTTCACTGTTGAAGACGGTTCTATTTGTTTCCTTTATTGCCCACTGATGACATGGTGGTGAACACTCTTACAAAAACTTTGCCAAGTATTAAAGCTGAAAATGTTGCTCAGGAACTCGGATTACACCCTGCTTTTTGAGGGGGAGTGCTGAATTATTCTTGTAGACTAAGTATTTCCCTTTTTTTTTAAAAAAAAATCTGACTTCATGATGAAACACCAGGGTCATCCCCAGGTCAGTCATGTCATGTGTTAGATCAAGCACTCATTAGAGTAATAAACTAGACAACTTTTGTGAAGTTCAAGTTTTCTTCTGGTGTTCAATAACCACCAACATAATGTAGTAGTCTTATGACGCCTGCCTGACAGCAGTGGTCACTGCTATGGTCTGAGCATTATTATTATTACCAGTTGAAGCTGAATTCTGAATATTGGGTGTGCATGCATCCGCGTTGGTTACAGAATGGGCAGAAGAAATAACTCACTTTGGATTTTATACAAGGCAAGTCTGCTTGCTGGCCAGATTTCATTTCCCATTGACTGCAACTTACATCAGATGTACTGTCATTTTCCTGTTCTTCTCCCCATTGCTGTCACTGTTGCAGTTGTCACTTCCAGTGATGTTCTCTGGCACCATCCACCACTGCCACTACCACCATCATTGCCACCACATCAATTGCCCTGGGTAATTCACTGATACTATTGCCAGAAGCTCAGAAGGCTCAGGTGTTGTAAGGACATGAGCACTGTTATACCAATGAGAACACTCAACATAGAAGGTATCAAGAACAATTCAGAATTCTATGAAGTGAGATTTGCCCATCTTTTTATGACTATGTATATTCCAGTCAATGACAGTGCATGAAGGCTACATTTTGTGTGCTCCTTATGATCCCTGGCCAGTGCAAATGTGCATGGATGATGAACTTATCAGGTGTTGCATTCCACTGAGTGAATGCTACACAGATTAAATAGAGTGATGATGATTCTGATACCCCTCAGGGCGATAAATTAGAATGGTGCCAACATGCCCATAAGACCAATGTTGTAGAGTGACAGATAGACACCCAGACATTGTTGTCCATGGATATCACCTGTTGTACCATCAGTGCAGGAAAAATGTCACTGGTGGATTTAGGGCACAGTAAATACATAAATGTAGATTGAGGATTGTGATGTGCTGGTTATCAATACACAAATGTCAGAATGTGTGCACTATGGAGGGGTAGAGATACACAGACTACAGGCATAAGTAAAAAGGAAAGCTAGATGTAGCTAAAGAACTAACCTCAGTTGCACAGTGGTAGTGGAACAACTGAGAGAGGAATGACGAAACTGGACTGACTAAATAGTGACGGAGATTAGAGCACATGAACTCCGATGTAACTCCGAAATAATGTCCGGAATAGGTTAAATGAGGTCCGAAGGAAGAAAGAGACCTTACTGAGTAGAACAGTCAACTTCAAGATGCTATGGAGTGGAGTTGAGGGGCTTGGTGTGTGTCAACCTTGGAGTTGTAGTGGATGACCTTGGAGGTGACCGGAGATTGGAGGTGTTGCATTTTGACAACAAAAGGTATGGAAGCACTAGCTGCTGTGGAATACACATTCTCACATGGACTAGAAAGTCTAGCAACTTAATTACCTCAGGCTTCCAATCAGCATTGTGGCTCTCAGTCTGCATCCACCATTGATCAGAGGTGGAAAAATGGAGGGATTCACTGCTAGCCTGAGATTGCAGGGATATGAATCATTCATCTTTTCCCTTGCCATACAGTTGTATAATTAACTTCCTGGACTTGAGTCATTTTCTGACCACTGACTGAAGCTTCCCTGTTGCATGTTCAGACTTGGTCTACTGTCAGAAACTCAGGGAAGGATAGGATTTGTTTTTGAGTGAAGGTGCCAGAAGTTGGGATCATCGAGATTGATATGTGAAAGACTTCTCTCAAATCCATTCATTCATCCTTATTCATCCTTGCATTGATTTCTTGCTCGACAGATAATTCATCATAGGTATATTAGAGATGGTTTGTCATATTCCACCATGGATTTGTCATCCCTCCCTACTAGTCTGAAGGGGTCATGTCAAAATATAACTCTGGTGCAACTCCACTACAACTCTGAGGGTACTCCACCCACCTTTTGTGCATCCTCTGCTCTATTTTCTTTGAAATTGCATTTATCTATTTCTAGCTTCGGCTTTGATACATCGTACCACTTCTCAACATATTGTATGACTTCTGAAAGTTGTATGACTTGTTTCTTTTTGCCTAAACTATTTCTTTCTCATCTTAAGCTATCTCTGATGCACTTTGCTTATTCTCACTTAACTTCAGACCAGAGTTTTCTGGAGTTAGAACATGCACATATCATTTCACTATTTAATCCCCATGTCTCCTTCAACTTACCTCAGTTGTGATTGCTCTCTTGAGCATCTGGCTGAGGTGAGATCCTTTCTGTTCTTTTACCTATAGCTGTACTGATAGAAAGTAGTACTGGGTACCTCTGTCCATACTATAGATTTTGACAGGTCATGAGCCCTGCTAGCACACACTAGCAAACTTGCTGTTGACACAGAACTCCATTCTCACTCACAGAACACCATCACCACTTCAACACATCTGAGTCCAACTCTGAAAGTATTGCCACCTGTCCTCTGCTCACGGGTCCTGTAAACTTCCAAATATGAAAGCTCTGTATTATCTCAAAGCTCCACCATGAGAAAGTCCTTGAAGTAACCCTTGAGACTGATGTATATCCCACCACATCTCCTCTTCTGGCCCTCAGCACCAGCTTTACTGGTAAAAAGAGTACCATTGCTCCAGGCATCTCTGAAACCATTACCTCCACTGAAGATGTCTGAAAATGGATGGAGCAACATGAAAATGTTGAGATTCTGTGAATTAAACACTAGGTCTTGTACTCTGTTAATACAGGCAGACCATAGTGATAATACACTATTCATGTCACTAAATAGGTTGTCTATTAGGCTTGACTGACACATCAGTCAAATCTGATTAAAGTATGAGCGTAATTATACTTCAGAATTGACCACATGATGATCTAGATGCAGTCTTGATGACTCAGCTATGATGTCATTGGTCTGGAGCTTTCCTAGCTCCACAACTGGTGTATTGGGTTGATCTAGACTTAACTCCATCTATTTGAAATAACTGGAGCAGTGTAACAAATCCTATGATGTCATTCTGACATCATTGACCTTGTTCTAGCTACATCACATACAAGTACATACTGATTCCTGAATGTATTTAAAGGTGTTAGGGGCCATGATGTAATTAATAAAGAAATTCAATTCCTCTCAAGATCAAGCTTCTAAGAAGCTTACAAGGGTTGATCTCATCAATCTTGACTAATCCAAACTTGGTCATGTCATTAGTCTGGAGCTTTCCTTGCTTCACAACTGCTATGTTGGGTCATCCAGACTCAACTCCACCTATTTGAAATAAGTGGAGAAGCATGACAGATCCAATGATGTCAGAATGACATCATTGACCTTGTTCTATCTACATTACATACAAGTACATACAGGTTCCTGAATGTATTTATTAATAATAAGATTGATTTCCCCTGAAGATCAAGCTTCTAAGCAGCCCACATGGGTTGGTGTCATCAATCTCAACTAATACAAACTTGACCACAAGAACTTTAGTCTCTATCTCTGTGAGCATCTTCGACTCAGCTCTCTCTTCTCTGCCCTGCACAACAGGAGTACCCTTGTACCCTCCTGTTAACCTACTCTGTTGACTGTGCCCACATTGCCAAAATGGAGCAAAAGAAGAAGTTGAAAGGAAAGTGATGTGAGTACCATAGAATGGACAGCCACAATGCCATGGAGTGCAGACAATGGAAGCGATGGCCAGAGGAACTAAGAAAGAAGTACAAAGAGAAGGTGAATAAATCTGGGGGCATGCCAGAACCTGGAGACCCAGAG
Source organism: Pulveroboletus cf. aberrans (assembly GCA_038094155.1). Lineage (NCBI taxonomy): Eukaryota > Fungi > Basidiomycota > Agaricomycetes > Boletales > Boletaceae > Pulveroboletus > Pulveroboletus cf. aberrans. Next base: position 21,920 of record JBBPTO010000215.1, on the reverse strand, counting down.
CAGACAAACTTAGGTAGCAAACAAGTAGACTGCACTCTATACAAACACATTCAAGCCTATGTCATGTTTGATAAGTTGAACTCTGAAACTGCCATCAAAATAGACTCCAGAGCCACCTCACACATGGTACTGCACTGGAGATGGTTCCACACTTACTCTGCACTCACTCCTTCCTGAAAATAAAATTCAGGGATGACTCCACCATAAATGCTGTAGGAGTTAGAATCATTACCCTCTGGAGCCACACTGGAAAACAACATTATGAAACCATACTTAGTGAAGTGTAACACATCCCAGAGTTCACACTCTCCTTGATCTCCATTCCAAAATTAGTAAAAGCAGGAATAACCAGATTCTTCCTTGACAACTCTGTTACCTGCTCTGTTAAAAAGGGGTCTGACATCATATTCACCAGATCCTATGTGAATGGCCTATACCACATCAAAGCCACTCTGCAGAAAACTCTGGAACTAAGCCTAACCACTGTCAACATAAACCTGCTCCACTGACATTTGAGACACATTGAAATACCCTGCATAGAGACTATGGTCCAGCAGGGGCAACTCCAGAGCATCAATGAAATCTCTGAAACACTGGAGTTCTGCAAATCATGCACCATTGGGGAAATGAAAGAATCTTGGACAGAACCACACAGCACAAAACCTTTGCAGATTATCCACTCAGATGTCAGAGGTCTGATATGTCTGAAATCCTGGGAAGGTCATCAATATTGACTCCTCATTGATGATTTCTCCCACTTCCCTTGTATTTACTAAATAAAAAAGCAATGTCTGTAGTACCTATAAGCAATGAAAATCAAATGTGAAGGGCTTTTTCTATACCAGAATAGGCTTGAGGGATCCCTCCAAACCACATGTCCATTTCCTTAGGAGCAATGAAGGCAGCAAATAAACAAATGCAGAGCTCAAGAGTACACTCCAATACAATGGAGCACTGCTTGCAACCTCTGCTCCATACACTCCTGAACAAAACAGCCTAGTGGAACAGATAAACCAAACACTCTCCCTTCTGACAAACTCCATGCTGGAGGACTCAAAAATTCTGAAGTTCTTCTTGATGAATGTCATGTCCACTGCTGCATACATCACAGCCTGGAGTCTATCCTCTGCACTCAGAGGAAACACTGTTACAACTACCTCAGGTAGAGAATAGGCATAGCCCCTAAAGAGGGTCAAGAGTACTAAGGACAAAGGAGAGTGGGGCAAGCTGGTCTATGAGGATGAGGTACAAGGGTTCTGGAAGAACAAGACTTTCTGCTTGCTCTATCTCAATGATCTAACATTGAAGAGAAGACTTCCTAAAGATCTAATGTCTCTGGGTGACAAGAGGTTTTCCTGGAACAGCATAGCCTCAAGAGCACTATGAAGTCTCAAAGAGCTAAGAGGTTCCCAGTGAGGGACTAGGATGAGGAGTGAGGAGTGGAGCAAAGACCCAGTGTATTGAGGTAGGTCTAGCTTGGGAGATACAAGTACAGAAAGATGGAGTTTATATTATATGTACAGATAGTTCAGGGTGGGCAGGATGGAATCAGTGACTGAGCAAGTGGAATCGCATGGGATGTGAAGGAAACAGATGGGGAGTCATGGTATCTTAGTTAGTGAGGAAACAAAATGAACATCCAAACTGGGACTAACACCCATGCATACATAAGTGGTAGGAGAAAAAGGGGCCAATTGTAACATTATTCCTCTAGTATGTCCAAGACAATGATGAAGGATTAAATATCACAGTAATGCCCACCTCCTGAGGAACTGGTCATGTTGGCCATGCCTTTCATGGTATACTCTTTATCTCCATCAGATGGGAGATGACAGGGGGAAGCATAGTGTCTAGGTGGGGGAACTGGAGTGGGCTGGCCAAAGGTACCACATCTGGTGTGAGTGGGATGAGTGCTGGAAGTGTGACCTGTTCCACAATGCCTAGATGGTGAGCCTTTTGAGCTGTGTGATGATGGAGGTGAGCTTAACAAGGGAGGGGTCAGTTGGTACTGGTGAAAAGGGCAGCACATCTGGGCATGTCTTGGGGCAAAGTTGTGGCAAATGGGGCATTTGTAGTCAGGGCAAAAGATTTGCTGTTGGTCTAGATGGTGACAGAAGTGGCAAGTCTCATGGTAATGGGGGTGAAATGAGTGAAGGGGAGGAGCACCTTCATTTCCAGTCGAGTGGGCCTTGGCGTGTTTGACAGCAGTGAGTTCTGCAGGGTTGGTTTGGATGATGTGGAAGGAGTATGAGGGTTTCAGGACTCAGCCATGTCTCAGAGGTAACAGTCTATGTCTTTAAGGAATCCTCCCATCTCCATCTGATGCATTGTCATAAGTAGAAGCTCTTTCAGTTCTTCCTGGACGTCTCCAAGATATTGGCAAATATGGTAGATGGTCTGGTGTGTGATATCCAGGGTAAGGAGATCTTTGGCCATGATAGAGAGGCACTGGGTCTGAAGGAAGCTTTGATAGAGGATATATAGCAGGCAGATGATGTCAAGGTGGGAGAAAATCATGGTGGAAAGGTGGGAGTTGACTAGTCTCTCAGTCAGTGGTGTGAGGTAGTCATCACTGGGGAGTTTCTGGCAAAGGTTATGTTAGAGCTGTGTGGGCAAACTCTGGTATAACTCTGAAACACTGGAGCTATTGATATATGACCTGGGCTTCACCTTATATGGTGTGCCACTATCCAAGTCTCAGGGTTGTGGTCCTGTATTTGCAGAGGATTGGAGGTGTGGAGTTGAGTCATCCAGACTTGGAGGAGGATGAAGATATCTGTTGGAGTTTGGCAGAGAGCTGAGCATCAAGCTGATCAAGGAGAGAACATCGAGCACTCAATTTGATATTACAACTGGAGATATGTACAGTGGAGATGGTACAGTATTTATAATATGGAGGAGCATCAGATTTGTAAGGAAGTTGTAACAGATGAATAATGAAACAGGGGTCAGGGGTCAGGGATTTATGAACTGGAGCTGCACACCAGTTGTGCAGTTCACTGAAGCTGTGCTGCATAGCAATGGAGAAAGGTACAGAGCATGGGATCTAACTAAATAGGGAATAAAGACATAACATGATATATATATGGGGATCCAGAGGAACAGAAATGCATAATGGGTATAAACACACTGGAGATATCAATGGAGTTGGTGCTTGAAGGACCAGAGTTGTCATGGATATGACAGTATCCCTCTCTTAAGGCCTGAACCCCTGAAGGCCATTAGAACAAATGGTGTTGGTCAGCTCTGGAGTTTGAAAGAGGATATAAAATCCAGGATGGAGTTGAAACATGGCTTGATCTTGTATCACCACCATGTCTGATTTCAACAACATCACAAGCTGGTCTGAAGCACATCTTGCAGAGCATGAAGACAATTATGACATGATGTGGGAAGTGAAAGCTGCTGAGCAGAGGAGGCAAACAAAAGCAAAGAGGGAAGAGAAGGCATGCCGAAAGGCTGAGGAGGTGGCTCACTGAAAGAAGGAGGAAGAGGTGTGCTGGAGGGTAGTGAAGGCATCTGCAAGAGTGGCAGAGGAAGCCATGAGGTGTTGAAGAGAGGTTGACCAGCTTAGACTGCTGTGGGTCTCCAGATAGGAAACTAGCAGGTCAGTAACATAAAGAAAGAAAGTGAAGGAATGATTGGTTTGTCCCAGGGGAATTTCAGGTAGAGAATCAAGGGAATGCAACTGCAGGGCTTACAAGACTCCTTGATAGACGATCCAGAAGAGCTTCTAATGCTTCAGACATGGCTGATGAGCACAGGACTTGATTCTTCTAGGATCCACAGAGAAAGAGAAGAGAAAAGAGATCCAGATATGACTGAATTGATGAGGATAGAAGACTCAGACTCAAACTAAGTGATAGATTATTGATTAGATGTCCAGTGCTGTGTGTGAAACACAACTTTTATACTCTGGGCACACCCAAGACTCTAAATTAACATAAAGAAGGGAAAAGAAGGGAGCATCCAACATGAATCCAGTGTTCAGATCACAATACAGAGTGTTCAGTACATAGCGTCTGGTACACTATACATATAGTAGGAATCCATCTGATAGACAGACTGGATAGAAAGGAAATAGATACAAGGAACCAGATATGTACAACTAGGGTGGACTGAAACCAGATTGAACATGGATGGACATGGATGCTCGATGACTCAACAATGATCTAGTGAAAGTCAAATAGATGTAGAATGACCAGATATGGACCTAAGGAGCAATGGTGTTAGGGCCGTGTGGATAAACTCCAGTATATCTCTGGAACTCTGGAGATATTGATAGGACCTTGGCTTCACCTTATGTGGTGCACCACTATCCAAGTCTTGGGGTTGTGATCCCATATTTGTGGAGGGTCAGAGGTGCAGAGTTGAGTCGTCTAGACTCGGAGGAGGATTAGAATATCTGTCGGAGTTCGGCGGAGAGCTGAGCGTCAAGCTGATTGAGGAGAGAACATCGAGTACTCAATTCAATATTATGACTGGATATGTACAGCGAAGATGGTACAGAATACATAGTATGGAGGAGCATTGGATTTGTAAGGAAGTCATAATGGATGAGTAATGAAATGGAGTCGGGGATCTATGAACTGGATCTGCACACCAGTTGTGCAGTTCACCAGAGATGTGCTGCACAGCGATGGGGAAAGGTACAGAGTGTGAGATCTAACTAAATAAGGAACAAAGACATAACATGATAGATGTATGGAGGTCTGGAGGAACGGAAATGTGTAATGGGTGTGAACACACTGGAGATAGGAGCAGAGTTGGTGCTCGGAGGACCAAAGTTGTCATGGATATGACAGTATCCCCCTCTTGGGACTGAACCCCTGAAGTCCCTTTGGGAACAATGCAGAGTTAGTCAGTGTATGAGTCCAAAAGAGGGTATAAAGTCTGGGACAGAGTTGAAACATGGCTTGATCTCATACCCCAACCATGTCTGATATCGACAACATCAAAACTTGGCTGGATGCACGTCTTGCAGAGCATGAAGACAATGATGATGCAATGTGAGAGGTGAAGGCTGCTGAGCGGAGGAGGCAGATGAAGGTGAAGAGGGAAGAGGAGGCACCCCAAAAGGCTGAGGAGGAGGAGGCTTGCCAAAAGGCAGAAGAAGAGGCATGCCGGAGGGCGGAGGCAGAGGCATGGAGGGTGGCAGAGGAGTCAGTGAGGGTGGTGGAGGAAGCCATGAGGCAGGTGGGCGAGGAGGCCCAGAAATTGGTGAGTGGGCGAGTCATCGGTGCAAAGGCAATTGACTCAGAGGGTGTTGGATGTAGTTGGAGAAAAACTCCAGAAAAGGGAAGGAGTGGGTGAATGCCCTTGCAGGGTGTTGGAGGTGTGAGGATTGGGGGCTGAACAGGTGCCTCGACATGCAAAACTACTACTTGGCATATCTGGTGAAGCTGAAGACGGAGGACATATATGGCACCATGGCGGTGAGGTCAGAGGCAGATTCAGAGAAGTGGAATGTGGAGAAGGATTTGGCAGAGTTGCAGAGGGAGGAAGCTGGGGAGGCTGCGGAGGTGGAGAAGGAGGTCAAGGAGGTAGAGGTGCAGCAGGAGGAAGCAGAGGCTATGGAGGACGATTTGTTGGAGGAGAACGAAGAGTAGTGTACTGTCCTGCATGCTTAGCATAAATGTGACACTTTTCGCCAGAGTGATTTGGAGGTGTGGAGGACAGGGATCAGAGGGACAGGGTTGCTATCCCCCTCTTTAGGTCGACGTCCCAGTGTTGACAGTGATGAAAGAGGTAAAAGAATGGGGATTTACCAGAGGATGGAGATACTGGAGGTGTCGGAAGGTGATTCCTAAGGCCAAAAACTTGTAGAAGCCAAAGGGAAGGAGGCAAGGAAATGGTTGTAATATGGAGGGTAAGGGTGGAAGGGGAAGGACCGTAGGTCTGAAGGCTTGCGGCGACCAGATCACTGAAGGCTCATGGAGCCGAAACAAACAGGAATGAAATGGTGGACATGGTGCATCAGAGGTGGCATGGTGCTGGGGTCAGCTGGAGGACAGAGTCCAGAGGCTGCAGAGATGAGCTCATGGGGGCTGGCATGAATGTATGAGTGACCAGAATGAAAGGTACTGCTTGTGACCCTGTCAATCAACGGATCGAAGCAGGGAAGTCAGTGGTGTTCAGCAATCAAAGGAAATTCATCTAGTGGAGTGACATCAAAATGTTGTCAGAGTGAATACACCTGTAAGAAAATGGAGGGGACGACCAAATGGAGACAGAGTAGGAGTGGAGTAGAAATGGAGGATGAAGGATAGAGGGAGTGGAGGGAACAGACATGTTTTGGTTGTTTGCTTGATGCACAAATCGAGGGACACTACCCTGATCATGTGGAGTGAAAGGGTACACTATTTGTACACTTCCAGGCTGGAAGCCTCTGGTTTGGTTTCCAGAGATATGGAGGAGTCTGGGAGGTCCTCATTGTCAGACTCGATGGAGTCATCAGAGAGGTCAGGGATGTTCAAGGACAGATCAGAGAGAATGGAAGAGGAGACAGGGACAGAGCTGACAGGAATGGGGCTGGAGGTGGATGCGGAGGTCTTGGCAGAGGACAATGATGGGATGGAGGACTGTGTTTTGCGCTTGATCTTAGACTGACACTCCCAGTAGTGGGCATCGACGTCTTGGGCGAGGAGATTGAGTTCAGAGAGGGTGGACAGCTTCCCAATGCAAGTGATTTCGTCTTTGATGCAGTCTAGGAGTCCATTGTAAAAATGGTGCTGGAGGGCGCCATCTTTGTAACCTCGCAGTTGAAAGGCAATCTTGTTGAATTCAACTATGTACTTGTTCACGCATTGAGTCTTTCATTGTCAATTGATCAAGCTGGTGCTCCACATCTCTGATGGGGTCATGAGGTCCAAAGTTGGTCTGGAGCTCTAGGACAAACTCGTTGTAGTTGTCCATCCAGAGTGGCTGGAGTTTGAAGGTGACTGTCAGGAGAAGGTCGGGTTTGAACCATTCTAATGCCATTCCTTTGAGGTAAGACTGTATGTATGTAACTCTGGCACAATCGGAGTGAAAGGCTTTTGGACAGTTCTGGAATTGGAGTTCACATTGGGTCAGGGAGGTCCAGAGTTTGCATGGGTCAGACCCATCAAACTGATCTGATTCCCTAACTTTGGCATGGTTGGAGGAGCAGGGGGAGGAAGAATGATGAGTGGAGCAATTGAGTGCATGAATGGTGCATGCTAGAGTACTCATCACATCCTGAGGGACATACTCATCAGGGTTGTCACTGGAGGAGTCAGATTTGCCATTGGAGGGAACAACTCCTGGCTGGTCCAAAGATCCGGAGTGACTACAGGCAGAAGGGGTACGGGAAGAGCGTCTGGGTGTTGCAGAGTGCATGCTTGGAGTGGGTGGAGTTGGCATGATGTGTGCTTGAGATGCAGACAGAGGGACACATTGTGTGGAGAAACTTTGAAACTCGGAGATAGGTTCTAAGTTTTGGAAATGGTTGGTAAAGACACTAAGGGAGTGGTAACAGGAGAACAGAGGGGAGGTTGTGCCAGAGGCACGAGGGGTTTGGGCATGAGAGGTGAAAATGGACATGATTATGAGGACGGGGAGACTTGAACAGTAGGGAGTCATAATATACTGTTAGGGCCATGCGGACAAACTCCAGTGTATCTCTGAAACTCCAGAGATATTGATAGGACCTTGGCTTCACCTTATGTGGTGTGCCACTATCCAAGTCTCGGGGTTGTGGTCCCATATTTGTGGAGGGTCAGAGGTGCAGAGTTGAGTCATCTAGACTTGAAGGAGGATTAGGATATCCATTAGAGTTCAGCAGAGAGCTGAGCATCAAGCTGATTGAGGAGAGCACGTCAAGTACTCAATTCAATATTACGACTGGATATGTACAGCAGAGATGGTACAGAATATATAGTATGGAGGAGCATCAGATTTGTAAGGAAGTCATAATGGATGAGTAATGAAATGGAGTCGGGGATCTATGAACCAGAGCTGCACACCGGTTGTGCAGTTCACCAGAGCTGTGCTGCACAGCGACAGGGAAAGGTACAGAGTGTGAGATCTAACTAAATAAGGAACAAAGACATAATGTGATAGATGTACGGAGGTCTGGAGGAACAGAGATGCATAATGGGTGTGAACACACCAGAGATAGGAGCGGAGTTGGTGCTCAGAGGACCGGAGTTGTCATGGATCTGACAGATGGCTCCTTACATCTGAGGAGAACTTTGGCAACTGACTGTCCCCAGTCAGTCATGTGATCATGGAAAGCAGAGTTTGAATGATGGACAAGTTGTGTCATATTCAGATGCAACTTGCCACAACAACACTTCTTTCATCTTCAATCACAACAGCAACAGCAACAACCCCAACATGTCGGCCACCACAACAATCACCAACATCCTCACATTCATGCAAGTGGAGAAGATGGATGGTTCAAAGGAGGCAGCAGTCAAGGTGCTGCAGTCCACTGATGAGCAGGTTTGTGACATCATGAAGGTGATGCTGGATGACAAGGAGGAGCTGCAGGAGAAGCAGGAGATGTGGGTGAGGGAATGGAATGGCACCCTGGTGAGTAACATGATGCATGTCACACCTGTTCACATGCTAATGAGTTCTATAGACATGATTCAAAACTTGCCTCTGGGAGGCGCAGGAACACAGGGCCAAGGCCCTTGTCAGCAATTTCATGGTTTCCATGACCCAGAAGGTGGGTCTGATGGTAGAGCAATTGAAGGTTGAGGTGACAGATCAACAGAGGATCAAGGAGGAGTGGGCAGCTGAGGTGAAGGCAGAGATGTGATGACAAAATGAGGAGGAGCATGCAGCCAAGGTGAATGTGGCTCAGGAGAAAGTGGAGGCCATTCCTGCATGAGAGGCAGACACAACAACAACAACAATGGATTTGATGAAAATGGGAGTGGAGAAAGAGGGGATGGATATGAGAGCAGATGAGATGAGCAGGTGGGCAGAGATGATAGAGGGGGAAGTGGCATGGCTGCTTGTTGTGGTCATTTCATGACCTAAGGTAAGTAAGGGATCCATCCAGAATGGAATGAGACTGACCATCCATAGTGCAAACAGATGCTGAATGATGACAAGAAAGTGCCAAAGATAACGACAAAGACAATGATGAAGAGGATGACTGAGATGGAGGGGATACAGCATGCAACACCATGCTCCCATTGCGCATGGTCCAGTGCTGCCTGCACCAGATCAGAAGGGCAGACTTGCATCCAGTACAAGAAGTTGAAAGTGAAATGTGAGAAGTTGTCAGGTTGGGGGAAGGCCAAGAAGGTGGAGGAAAAGGAGAAGACAGTGGCACCCATGGATAGGAAAGGCAAGGTGCCAGGTGAGTAATGAATCAACTTTGTGTGATCCAAATCTGATGATCCAGTAGAATGGACCAAACATCAGAAAACAAAGCCAGTATGACCTGAGGACAAAGACAAGAATGAGGAAGACAAGGAAGACTGACCCAGACCGAGCAAGTCTGTCAAACCAGGTCATGCCAGCTGCAGGGAGTTGGTGGCCTACATGGCCAAGCATCTTGAGGTGTGTCTGCTGACCTCACAGGCACATTTGAAGGAGATTGAGGCGGAGGTGGTGGAGATGGGGGCCAAGGTTGCTGACCAGGTGAAGGAGCTGTGACAGATTTAACAGCTGGCAGAGAATCTAGGCCATTTTTAGTGTAGAATAAATTTCTTCTTCCTCCTGTTGCTAAGTCATATATGAGTATGAAATTCTTGAATCCACATCCATGTCTGTGTGAATCTGATCCAGTCCCTAAGTAAGAGAGGGAATAAAATGTAAGTAAAAGTGTAATGAAACAGATCTGAAATGAGTTTGAACAACACCAGATTGTGAGTGTCTGCTTGACTTGTCTTCATCATTCAACTTTCACTTCTATGCCTACATGGATGGACCAGATGGTAAGTGTCTGTGCCAGATTGAGTCTGGATTGAAGTGGTAAATGAGCACTTTTGAGTGATGTGCATGTTAGAAAGAAAATAGCTACTTGAAGTGAGAATCAAGAAGGACTTTAGAATGAAACAAAACAATATTTGCTATAGTAAGAGACAGTTGTTTTGTGTTTTTGTTGTTTTTGTGTAGTCTGTTGATATTTTGTATGTTTTAGTATTGTAAGGATGTGGTTTTTATTTTTGATATGAGAGAGGTCACCAGATTGAAAATCAGGGTGAAACAGAGATTACCAGACTAAACCCAGGGGGAAAATGAGTATGACAGTATTATTGATGGAGACAGATGAGCAGCAGATGGTTGGTATGATGGAATGGGATCTTGACAAAAGGCAGTGGATTGGAGATAGGTAATGGTGGTATGAAAGCAATTGTTTTATTGAATAATGAATAATAGTCTTCTTTGTCAAATATTTTGCCTCTATGCCTACTGACTGACCATTTTCATGACCAGAAACTGCAAAAATAAATGATTGGATCCCTATCCATGAGAGTAAATGGAAGGACTGCTAAGTCCTTTCCCTTCTGCAAGGGAGTTTTTTTTAATGGCCTCCTGGACATTGTACTGCAGGAGAGAGGAAAAAGAAAAAGAAAAAGAGGAAACAATTCAATATGGATGAGAAGGGTCCAGAACATCATGGACAATGACTGAACAACAGAATGAGAGCACGGATGCTCAGCTCAACAGCAGAACTGAGATGTGAGTGGGCAGAAATGGGAGTGGATCAAAAGAAGCTGGGAGTGGATTAGAACAAACTGGTGATGGGTGAGAATAAGGCTGTGATGAAGGGGCAGTAGGGTATGAAGAAGGTAGGGGTGTGGTCGATGATGCATGATCACAGAGGGCAACAGTCACCAGATCAACATACGGGACCAACAGAAGGTCTGTCATAGGGTTGGATGAAGGAGATAGCAATTTGAAAGAAGAAGCTTCAGTGAAAATTGAAGAATTGATGGCCAAGACAGCATCATCATTAACAGGCGCAGCAGAAGGCAAACATGACATAGATGATGGAGACAAAGTCAAAGGAATGAATTCAGAACCTACAAGATCCTGGGTGGTGGACGAGACAGATGAGGTAATATGAATGCAGTCCAGATCTGTGTAATCTGAATCAATGGATGAGATGGATGCAGGTCTGAGTGCCTGTGACAATGGGGTTGAAATGAGTAAAGAATGAGCTGCAACAGGCTTGAGAGGAGGTGCATGAAAAGAAATTATAAAGGTGATGGCAGCCAATGTGTATTACTTCCTTTGACTCAATGCTTACATACACATGGGTACAAGTCCCAACTTGGACATTTATTTCTTTTCATTGCTGACTATGATGCCATGACTCATCATCCATTTCCATCACATTCCATGTGATTCCTTTCATCTTATTTCTCTACATTCTATGCCTGCCCTGAATTCTCTTATGTATATAAACCCAGGTCATCACACATGTAAACCTTAGTCTAGTCTTACCGTTTTCTTCCCTGTATCTTCTACCTGGTACCATCATCACTGGAATACATTGGTGTTTCTGCTCCATGATACAGGCCCAAGGGTAGCCTTAATACCTTCTTGCTCCTCATCGCTGTGAACCACCCTTAAGTGAGAAGTCTCCATCATCAACCTCACCTAGAGGTCTTTCTCATCATATAACCCTTCAAATGGAAGTCCTTGTCATCTGTCCTTGATAGTAGGCAGATTTCTCATCCACTGCTCACTCGGTAGTATCCCTCATCACTGAACCTCACTAGTAGGTAGGCTCCTCGAAGACATCTTGCAATCATCAAGTGCTGTCACCACTTTGCCCATAGTTAAGTTCAAAGCCCCAAAGATTCTATGTCTGCCCTTGTCTAGGTCAAGTGTAACAATGTGTCTGCTACCAGATATGAACCATCCAGGTGGTTGTCAGACCAGATGATAGCCAACTGGTCATAGACTGGGTCACAGACCTTGCACAGTAGCCCTCTCTTGAAGAGGCAGTTGCAGTCTGCTTGAGATATCTTGTGAAGTAAGATCAGTGATGATGACATTTTTAAGAATTGATGGTGATATGATCCAAGGTCATCGAGACCTCAGAGCAGTTTCGATTGTGATGCATCTATGAAGGTCAGCAAGTTGTCTTTGAAATAACAACTACTGGATTCACAGCCAGGATAAAGCAAAATGAGGGCTGCTATAAACACAGACCAATCTGGTGCAGTGCTATCCACCTTGGAGAGAGTTTCCCAAAGCTCTGCTTCATCAAGGGGCATGTAGTATAGTGCACACTCGATCCTCTGTCAGTCACTGAGACCTTCATGTGTGCAAAAATTGTCAATATTTTCAGGAAAACATAGAAGTGTAATGGGTAGCCCATTGAATGAAGGTGTGGTTGGTGTACCTTGCATAATCTGTGACAAAAAGGGTTGAACATAATGAAACTGGATCAAGATCAAGGATACTGGACCAGGTTGAATGAGGGCAGATGGAATGTAAGTAAGGCAATGGAGCAGAAAATGGTAGTTGAAAAAGATGATCAAAGGTTAATTGATGGCAGATGACAGAAAGGTATGCAAAATGAAGGCACAAAGAGCCTGAAACACAGAGGGGAAAGTACTGGATGACAAGAATGAAATCTGGTGTGGTCAGACCAGAGTCAAGCGGTCAGACTGATGGCAGATTGACAGTTGTGAAAGTCAGATGTATTGAAGGTGTCACTGATCAGTTGCTAGGTCGAGAGAAAAGAAATTGAGGGTCAGATGTGCCTGGCACTCTCTTGAAGCTTGTCTGAATGCCCCTCACAGTGGGCTCCAGATGAAGAGAGGTTGACCAACCTAGACTGCTGTATGTCTCCAGATAGGAAACTAGCAGGTTAGTAACACAAAGAAAGAAAGTGACAGAATGATTGGTTTGTCCCAGAGGAATTGCAGGTAGAGAATCAAGGGAATGCAACTGCAGGGCTTACAGAACTCCTTGGTAGATGATCCAGAAGAGCTCCTAATGCTTCAGACATGGCTGATGAGCACAGGACTTGATTCTTCTAGGATTTAGAGAGAACGAAAAGAGAAAAGAGATCCAGATATGACTGGATCTATGAGGATAGAAGACTCAGACTCAAACTGAGTGATATATTATTGATTAGATGTCCAGTGCTGTGTGTGAAACACAACTTTTATAGTCTGGGCACACCAAAGACTCTAAATAAACATAAAGAAGGGAAAAGAAGGGAGCATCCGACATGAATCAAATGTTCGGATCACAATACAGAGCATCCAGTACATAGCAACTGTACATATAGTAGGAATCGATCTGATACATGGACCAGATAGAAAGGAAACAGATATGAGGAACCAGATATGTATGACTAGGGCAGACCAGAACCAGATTGAACACAGATGGACATGGATGCTTGATGACTCAACAACAACCTAGTGAAAGTCAAATAGATGTAGAATGACCAGATATAGACCTAAGAAGGGATGGCTTCTTACAGCATATGAGGGGGTAGTTTTCTCTCTACATGCTTCTGTGACTAGGGTGACTCTTTCCCATTGTTTCTGGAAAGAGATGGCTTGTTTATACCATCCTTCAGTGGTGCTAGAGACATTCTCCATGCAGAGAATCTGAGTGCTAACGGGGGGGAGGGCAATGGTCAACTGGTAAAAAAAGATGAGGATGATGTCAGTGGCTGAGAGTCCTGCAGTGTGGGCTTGAAACTTGGTGTTAAAGTCTACAATGGAATGGGTCCACCATCCATTCTTGTCCTTGGACATGCAAGTAGAAGACAACCAGGCTAAGGCATCAGCTCCTTTATCTTTCTGAACAAAAGATTTCCTGAACTTCTCAGTGAAGTCAGTCCACTTTTCAAAAGTCTCCTTGGTGACTGCCTTCCTTTGGAAGGTCTTGGCCCAAACTTGGGCTGACATGAGGGTCATAAATGTGAGCACAAAGGTGACCTTTTTTTCATCAGTGTGGTAAACATCAGCATTAACTAGGAGGTAGGTTGAGATGACATCCAACCAGTCTTTGGAGTTGGCAGTATTGCCATCAAAAAGTGCAGGGGGGTTGAGCTGGAGCTCCATGGGCTTAGAAGAAGAGGTAGCTTCATATGCTTGGATAACTTCCCATGGCTTGGATGGGTCTAAGGGGTTGCTAGGGAAGAAAATTCTTCCAGACTGTGGCTGGAGTGTTGGAAATGGGGGAGTCAGCACCTGAGGAATGAATGCAGAGTGGAAGATACAATGGACTAGGTCGAGAGAGACTTCAGTATCCTTCTCAGTCGGTAGGAAGTCATTCTTATCAGAGGGGGTCTGGTTGTGGAAAAGTGACTTGGAATCAGAGGGATCATTGGGATGAGAGTATGAACAAGTATCAATGGGGGGCCTGGGAGTAATGGTGGCTTACCAGGTGGTAGCTGACAGGGAAGCTAGACCTTTTGTTATGACTACCTTGGGTAGAGAATAGATGTAGCCCCTAAAGAGGGTCTAGAGTACTAAGAACAAAGAAGAGCAGGGAAAGCCACTCTATGAGGACAAGGTACAAGGGTTCTGAAAGAACAAGACTTTCTGCTTGCTCTATCTCAATGATCTAATGTCTCTGGATGACAAGAGGTTTTCCTGCAACAGTGTAGCCTCAAGAGTACTATGAAGTCTCAAAGAACTAAGAGGTTCCTGGCAAGGGACTAGGATGAGGAGCGAGGAGTGGAGCAAAGACCCAGTGTATTGAGGTACATGAAGGGGAGGTCTAGCTTGGGAGATACAAGTACAGGAAGATGGAGTTTATATAAATGTACAGATAGTTCAGGGTGGGCAGGATGGAATCGCTAACTGAGCAAGTGGAATCACATGGAATGCAACAGAAATGAATGTCCAAACTGGGACTAACACCCATGCATACATAAGCAGTAGGAGAAAAAGGGGCTGATCATAACAAATACCCCTTACCAAAACTGTTCAACAGACAAGCCAACTCCTCCATATTCCATCCTTTCATATGCCTCACCTATGCCCCCATCCCAAATGAACAATGCAAAGGTAAATTCTGACCACATGGATGAAAATGTGTCCTGCTCAGATATACCCGTGGGCAACAGGCTTACAAACTACTAGACCTGGAACAGCAAACTATCATCTCTAGTTAACACATCACATTCAATGAGTCTGAAACAATCTTGGAGTTGTTGGCCAACTCTTGGAGGTGTATGTCTGAGAGCCAGTGGGAGGGACTAAATTTCACAACTCCTACTTACCACTCTGAAACAATGGACCCCATTCTGGATGAAGACTGTGAAGACACATCACCTCTGACAGCAGTGGGAGCACCCTCTCCAGGGATCACAATGTGTTAATGGAGCAACTCAGCCATTTACAACCTCTGAAATCACCTACAACTCCTGTCACAGACTTCAAACAGCACTCTGTTCCAACATTACCTCCTGTCAAAATCATTGCCAGAGTTCATAGAAGCAATCAAAAATGCTAACCAGCTAATAAAAACTGTGACTACCTATGAATACTAGAGGAGTAAACACAAAGAAAACAAACAATAACACTGACTGAAAATGATGTGGAGGAAGCTGAAGTGGAAAATGTCCTATCAGAGTCTGAGACAGAGGCCAACTCCTCCAATGACACTCCAGAGGTCCCAGGGATCTTTTGCAGCATGGAAGAGAAACTCCACAACTGAATCTTTGCCAGAGTGGCACATGCAACAACTGGAGAGGACCTCTCAAATACCATTAAGGAGGCATACACATGCCCAGATGCTGATTTGTGGAGATCTGCCATAAAGGAGGAACTGCAAAGTTTAAATGCAAACTATGTATACAAAACGGTATCAATTCTGATCAGAGTAACACTCATCACCTCGAAACCTGTGTTCCAAACAAAATACATCAAAAATGGAAATGTCGAGTGCTACAAAGCCAGAATTGTCACACATTGCTTCATTCAAAAAGAAGGAGTCGATTATCAGGAGGTATTTGCTCTGGTTGCTAACCTAGACTCCATATGGACCATCAAATCCCTTGCCACAAAACATAACCTGGAGTTAGACCAAATGGACATTTTCATGGCATACCTACATGGAGAACTAGAGAAAGAGCTTTACCTCTTACCTACAGAGAGTGTTCTGATCCAATCATAGTACTGCTGGTGACTCTGAAGGTCTCTATATGGACTAAAACAAGCCAGATGAACATGGAACAAAACATTGGACAAGAAACTCGGAGATCTCAGATTCACTCACCTGGTTGCAGAGACATGCCTATATGCTCTCTGGAAGGATGGACATGTATGTTTTCTGGTCATATATGTTGATGACCTTCTTCTTGCAGCCAGCACCTGAGCCTTCATGAACTCCATAAAACAAACACTCTCCTTCACATTCAAAATGCACAATCTTGGAGAGGCAAAGTTCATCTTATGATTGGAGATCAGATGAAACTGCAAACTCTGAATGTTCACCTTGTCCCAATCCCAGTACATTCCTTACATTGCTCCAGCATGGCGGACTCCAGACCTGTCTCAACTCCAATGGTCCACAATCTTGCTCTCTCTGTTGATGACCTGGAGGACAACTCTGTCATAATGGAGATGACAATTGGATGGACGACAGTCTTATACCTGACCATCACAGGTTCTCTGATGTACCTCATGCTTGGAACTTGCCAGGACTAGCATATGCAGTTGAAACACTTAGCTGCTTCAGTGCAATACCAAAGAAGTCTCATCAGAAAGCAGTGAAACACATGCTCTGATACATCCAGAGGACACTGGAGATGGAACTCTGCTGTGATGGGAATGAAGTCTTGATGGACCTGGACTTCTATAGATACTTTGACACAGGTTGGTCACAAGATCTGGACAACTCTTGTTCTATATCTGGCCACCTCATTATCAGCAATCAAGAGGCCATTTCTTGGTGAAGCAAACAACAAAGCATGGTAACATTGTCCACTACAGAGTTGGAGTACATTGGACTTAGCAATAATGGGCAACACCTTGCCTGGCTTTGCAGCTTTTTTGAGAAGATTGGACATCTGCAACTTCAACCTACAATCCTTCACTGCAACAACCAAGCTGCCATCATTCTTTCCCTAGATACACATTTTCACACCTGGACCAAACACATCCAGTGGAAATACCATTTGATAACCTATTTGGAAAAGGAGAAGTGGTAGTTTGATATGTCTCCACCAAAGACATGGTAGCAGATAACCTTGCAAAACCACTCACTAGAGAGAAACACTGGAAGTTCATTCAGGCCATGGAACTCTGTATGCATGTGAGTGGGAGTGTCAAAATATAACCCCAGTACAACTCTTGTACAACTCTGAGGGTGCTCTGCCCCTTTTTCATGTGTCCTCCACTCTATTCACTTCAGAGTTGCATTTATCCATTTCTGGCTTTTACTTTGATACATTGTACCACCTCTTAACATATCATACAAATTCTGAAAGTCACATGACTTGTTTCTTTTTCCCTAAACTCTTTCTTTTTCATTTTGAGCTATCTCTAATGTACTTTGCTTATTCTCACTTAACTCCAGATCAGAGTTTTCGGAGTTATAACATGCTTCACTATTTAATCCTCATATCTCCTTCAACTCACCTCAGTTGTGATTGCTCTCTTGGGCATCTGGTTGAGTACTGGGTACCTTGCCCATACTATAGATTTTGACAGGTAGTTAGGAAATTGATCATGCCACCCTTACATTTTGCACCTTGGGTGACTGTTCAATTATGCATGGACTCAAGATATGATGTCATTCCTGTTGCATTTGCCTGTATTGTCAATGCTAGAATGTTGGCACTCCAGTTTGTTGTACCTCTCTGACAGCTGTTTGGTTGTTCATGTTGACTTGTAAAAACTTGAAAGAGTGCAGGAGGTTGCTACAAACAGCATGATCAAAGTACAAGCATGAACTTAGATGACTTGAAGTTGGTGGACTGTGTCCCAGTGTTGGGCATGCTTTGATGAGCGCTATGGCTGTGACTTTATTACAATTGTCAACAGGAAAACCACATAAATTGTGGCTTGAATATTGCTACCCCTTCATTTTCATGTCAAGTACCAAGTGTATGTTTACCTGATTATGATTATCATGTTTGTGAAACTTATCAGTGAATTACTTTTTAGTTAGCTAACTCTCTATAGCAAGGTCCAGCAAGGTCCTCTATTCCATGGCTCCATAGCAAAGACAGGGGGAATGTAACTAAGGTTCTGCATGGGTATACCCATTGGTAATTCCTATACCCATACCCATACCTACGATGGATGACCACAGTGGATATGGGTATGTCCATGGGTTGAGAAATGAGCATCCTAACAGGAGGGTACAAGGGTAATCCTGTTGCATAGAGCAGAGAAGGCAGAGGTCAGCCAAGGATAGTCACCAAGAAAGAAACTAAAGTTCTTGTGACCAGGTTTGAGTTAAATGAGATTTGATGAGATCAACCCTTGTGAGGTTCTCAGAAGCCTGATCTCAAGGGAGAAAATGACTATTGTTATTGTGAAATCATGGGGCTTATTGCCTTTAAATACATTCAGAAATCTGTATGTATTTGTATGTGATTTATCTAAAACAAGGTTGATGATGTCAAAATCACATCAGAGGATCTGTCATGCTGCTCCACATATTTGAATAAGTAGAGCTGAATCTAGGTTAATCAAGCACAGAGGTCACAGAGGTCAGAAAGCTCCACACTGATGATGTCATAGCTGAGTCATATATACTGCATCTAGATCATCATGGTAATTACATTATGCTTTAATTAATTTCCTATTAAGCATGACTCATTAGTGAGTTGCTTAATGCTTGACCTGTATCTTTAGTAACATGAATAGTATAGTATCACTATTATCTGCTTGTATGAACAGAACACAAGACCTAGTGTTTGATTCACAGAATCTCAACATGCCTCACTAGAATATTACATACTTGAAGAATATTGAATGAGTTTCAAAGAATTTATGTTTTCTTGAAACTTAACATTTTCCAGATTCTTGATAAAGATATCTGCAAATTGTTTTGTGGCTTCAACATAGAATAGTTCAACTTCTTTGAACTCAATGGCTTCTCAGATGTAACAATTATCATTTCTGACATGTTTTGTGCAACCTTCCTGTACAGGATTTGATTCCAAAAACATAGCACCTTGATTATCCACATGTAAAGGCATTGGTTTAAGTGAAAAGCCTAGTTCTTCAAACACGATTCTCATCCAGGCTATCTGCATTGCCACCTCTGTCATTCCATAATATTCTGCTTCAGTGGATGAAAGTCTAACATGTTTTTGTCTTGAAAGCCATGACATTGTTTCATCAGCTAGGAATATAAAGTGGCTCAAAAAAGTGTCCCAATGTTGGTGCATTTTGAAGAGATTGGTTAATTGCCAGTGAAGAAAACCAAACAAGGCCAAAACCTTGCAGGAGCGAATGTAGTACTTGCTCTGGGCTTCCTCACCCCACTTGGATCATGGGATTCAGTTGTCATGCCGCTGAGTTACAGCCATTTTAAAATGACATGTCATTGGGACACTTATTTGAGCATCATGCTGTAATTCATTATTTGGTAAATAACATAAGAATATGACAGCTTCTGATGGATGCTATGCCTTGAACCTGAATGATTATGTAATTTACATAATTCTAAGGTGTATAACCAATACTCATCCCACTCAGTTAATCAATATCATCATGAACTCTATTTCTACCTCTATTAAAGCTAATATTCTCTTCCTTGCTGAATCTGGCCTCTCTATTCATCAGATCTCCTTTCAAGCTGGGTTGTGGAAGTCTACTGTGGCCAGAGACATCAAATAATACCTTTTAGAGAAGTAAAACATCAAGCTAGGGTGTTCTTTCAAGATTTTCTCTACTGATAAGAAAAGGATTATTACTAGTACTACCACTGGGAAAGTGGAAAATGCTGTTCAAGCAACTCATCTCATCAATTATGCCCTCTCCTCTCCTATCTCATTCCAAACTGCTTACAATGTCCTCAAGTCTGCTTCCTTGAAGGCTGTGGTCAAGAAGAAAAGGCCTTTTCTATCTGTCAAATATAGAAAATGGAGGCTAGCCTTTGCCTTTAAGTATCAAAACTGAGATGTAGAGGACTAGACCAGGGTTATTTGATCAGATAAAACCAGCCTTAACAAGATTGGGTCAGATGGAAGAAAGTCTGTATGAAAAATGGCAGGTAAGTCTTTACAGGACAGGAAGATATAGAGAATGGTACAGTTTGGAGGAGATTCCTTGATGGTTTTGGAATGTATGGGCTGAAATGGTATTGGCATCTTGGCAGGGGTAGAGGGCAAGATAAATGCTGAGCAGTATGTCTCCATTTTCAAGGGTAATATGCTTTATAGCATGGAAAAATCTGGTATTTCTAAGACAGACATCATCTTTCAACAGGGTAATGACCCCAAGTATGCCTTTAAAAGAGCTTAGGAATGGCTTGAATCTCATGGAATCAAGCTTCTGGACTGGCCCCCACAATCTCCAGACATTAGCCCTATTGAACATGTCTGGCAAATTCTGAAACAAAAGCTCAACAACTATTCAAAACAAGCTAGGGAAGTATGGGAAATTTGGGAGAGGATTGCAGTGGTGTGGGGCACAATTGAGGCTGAGAAGGTTACAAATTAATAGAAAGTATGCCCAGAAGGGTAGAGGCAGTGATTAAGGCCAAAGGAAGACACTCTAAGTACTAAAAGTACAAAATTGGAATGATGCTCAAATAAGTGTCCCAATGACATGTCATTTTAAAATGGCTGTACCTCAGTGGCATGACAACCGAATCACATGATCCAAGTGTGGTTAACAAGCCCAAAGCAAGTAATACATTCGCTCCTGCAAGTATCTGGCCTTGTTCGGTTTTCTTCGCTGGCAATTAACCAATTTCTTCAAAATGCACCAACATTGGGACACTTTTTTGAGCCACTGTACCATGGGGTAAGATTGCTAGATGCATGGGAAATCTGAAATCAAGCATATAAAATTTATGGAACATGTATTACACTGAGCTCAAATAGCTAGAATATCTTAGGGTAGTTTCAACAGGTCAAGATAGTGTCTTGATTTTATAAGATTGTAACAGGGGGTCTGACTCCTGAAAGTCCAGTTTGAAGCTTCATGCAATGAGTCAGATGAGTTGAAGGAATTGATTTGAGCTTCCTCTGAGACAACATGGGTTTTGAACATCAGTTTACTGTTTCTGACAATGTTCATGCCATGACTGTGGAGGGTAAAGGCATTCCAATACATGGACTTTGAAAGGGAGTTCAGAAGAATAAATGCAAGAACTTTGGAGTTGACAGAGAAGTTCATGCCAGGAAAGAAATTTTTAAGAGTTGAGAGCAATGCAGCATGGTTGGAGATGGCTGGTACACCATTTCATATGGTGAAGGAAAGCTGTCTGAACAAGTAGAAGGTAATGGCAAGGTTTAAACACTCAGAG
>JBBPTO010000214.1:0-40659 GCA_038094155.1 Pulveroboletus cf. aberrans | reverse complement strand
ATTCGAGGGAACTATCAGGAAACACTCACGCAGAAGCAAATGCCCTGACAAAAGCGTTTGGTCTTTCAAAGTCACACCTAGTGACACTCTTTCCGTCGGTGACTCCTGCTCCTTCTATTGAGGACCTTCTCTGGTACACCGATGTCTATACTACGCTCGAGCCTTGCTCCACTAGAATGTCAGGCCTACCCGCGTGTGTGGACGCACTCATCACAGCAAGGATCAAACGGTGCATTATTGGAGCAAGAGAGCCAGATGACTTTGTAAAATGTGAGGGGGCGCGAAGGTTGATGGACGCTGGCATCGATGTCATCTGGCTTAGCGGCCTCGAGAAAGAGTGTCTCGCTGCTGCTCGGAAGGGACACAAAAAGTAGTGAGCCAAAGGCCATCCTTATGGCTCCAGGATGTGCGCTCCACTTTTCCCTTCGACCACCGAGAGCCTCTCAAATCAAGTCTGATAGGCTACACTTTAACCATCTATTCATTGATAATTTCCTCCATGCGGCCAGCACCCATAATCTCCTCAGGGACTGCTTTCGATGGACATTATAATGGGATCCAGATATTCATCAATCATGGCATTGTCCTAGCAGATTTTTTATGTTTATTCTCTTGTCTGTCGGAGTTTGCGAACACACTGCTCTATGGGCATGGGTATCATCAACATGCTAACTGATTGATGACATGTTCACTTGACACGCTCTCAAGGCCCGACAGACACTAGGGCCATCTGTAAGGCTTCAGAATAACGTTATCGTTTGGCAACCTTGACCAGGCGATTCGAGAGCTGTGATTGGAGGATTGGCAGCCAAGTGCTGTCAAAAATTCCGCGTTTCCTCTTTCGTCGGTTAAAGAGAGGTCGTGGACCTCGGCTAACGATGTCTCAGTCTGTCGAAGTACCTCAGGACAAAAATGTAACTTGGTGCTTATTTTTTTGCCAATCTCATCCTGCGGCCCTCACGAACAAATAAACGAACACATTAATACAGGAGAACCTTTGCCTTCATCGCGGGGCGAGCTCATTGTCCCGTCCCCCGTCCAAGCAGCAGCGATGGAATGATCACTACCGTCCAATCTATTACGTAAGACAACCCAAAGTTCACAATCTAGTTCTCACGGTCGGCTTCTCATTTGACGCCGACTACCATGCGCATCGAAAAGTGTTATTTCTGCTCTACGAACGTCTACCCCGGCCACGGTAAGCATGTACAAGCTATACTCCTTATAGTCTCTCATAATATGTGTAAGGCACGACCTTTGTTCGCAACGACGCGAAAGTCTTTCGTTTTTGCACTTCCAAGTAAGTGTATTACCCATCGAGGTTCTATGCTCATCTGGCCGTAGATGTCACAAGAACTTCAAGTCGGTTTTATTTCTCTTCTGTTTCCTCTACTTCAACTGTTGAATGAATTAGAATGAAACGGAATCCGCGCAAGGTTCGGTGGACTAAGGCATTCCGGAAGGCAGCTGGCAAGGAGATGACCATTGTAAGCATGACACCCGCATTGTGCCGTTGTCCCTGTTTTGACGGTGTCTCGTGGTCCAGGATGCTACAATCGAATTCGAGAAGCGCAGAAATGTCCCGGTTCGCTACGATCGCGACCTAGTGCGGACCACTATCAAGGCGATGAAACGGGTTGGAGAGATCAAACAACGGCGGGAACATGCATTCTGGAAGCAAAGGCGGGTCATAGTTGTATGCTTGACTGCTCGATCATTTACGATCATGATCCGACAGGATGACTGTTGCTTGGGAAAAGCAACGAGCACAGCGAACCAAAAAGTTGGCAGCCAAGTCGGCGTCTGTCAAACTTGTGGAACCAATGGTTGCAGAATCACCATTTACTGAGAGAGAGTTGGAGAAAATCAAGGTACCAAGCAAGAATCGGAGTGTCCTTATCAAGGGAGATGGCCAATCCATGAGTATGGATGTCGATTAAAATTGGATCCTCTGTCCATACACTGTTGTACTAGTACAAGTAGGATTGCTTTGATGCGCAATTCTTGTAGTGGTTTGATAGACAGGGGTTATTTCTATGTTTGTGGCATGGCCCACTTTGTGTAACTCTAGGCATCAACCTCATCTGCCTTTCGACCTCCGAGTTCCGCAGTGGGGTATCCTTCGCAGTATCGGTCTATCACGACTCACAAACTTGTTCAACTTTTTGTTCCGCTCGTGACATGTTTCAATCCTGCCTTGCCTAAGCACTACCATGTCTTCGTGGTATTCGTCGTGGTTTTCGGGTCTTCCTACGTTTGATTTCGCAGTGCCGTCTAGTATTCAACGCCGCTTCTTTTCGTTTCTCCTAAGAAGGACGCTGGGCCACTTTCTGAAACCAGGACAGCTTGACCTCCATCAGATTGATTCTCAACTCGGCTCTGGAACTGTTCAAGTGAAGGACTTGGAGCTAGATGCACGGGCAAGTCCGTCGGCCCCCCTTTACCGGTGTATACCTGACAGTGTCTCCTAAGGCGATCAACCAATTGTTCGTAGGACTTCCTGTTTCCTTGTATGATGGTTTCATAACCGGCGTCACTACTCGCATCCCATTTCCAAACCCTCTCTCTTCCAATGTTGGTTTTCATGTTCAGTCGCTCAACCTCACATTTCGAATGGACCCCGAATATTTCACATCACCTCCTTCACCATCCTTCCATCATGATTCTAGTCTTGCTGATTCTGTGGTTTCTGTTGCCGAAACATTCATCCACGACGAGCTTACTCCCCGAGAAGAAGCCACTTTACGACAGAGTCTCAAGCCGTCCGTTGGCTCGTCCCTTACCACAGACGAGAGTGAGAAGCTACCTGGAGGTTTCACCCCATTCGAATATAATCCCCATGTCGAAGAGGCACACAAACAATCCCATGGAGATGATGATCCTGCTGGAGTGTCAGTTTTTGCCACTCTCATCGAGCGCCTACTCGCCAAGTTCGAATTCTCAGCTGTGGATACGAAAGTCACCATCGTATGCCCCGGCCAGGCCAGCTTTACGATCTCCATTTCACAGATAACATATCACACGGATCCGAACCCACGCTCCGAAGGAAATAATGGATTGCAGTCGGGATTGGAAGGAGGTCGCCGTCCCGGACAAATCCACACAGTATCTGTCTCTGGGTTGAGGGTGACTTCGCGTGATTTACGTGTCGTTGCTTCTTCTGCGGCCCATTCAGATACAATATTACCCATCTCCCGAAAATCTTGGACCCTACACCACGATCCTCCAGTCAATCACTTGTCACGCAGGTCGTCGTCGTCGTCTTTGGACGATGATACTCAGTTTATGATGTCACAATCGATTGCCATGCTTCCTTTGAGTTCCCCGCCTTTGTTGTCTGCTTCGGACAGTATGTATCAGAGTGCTGTTTCCATGACGAACACGCCCCTTGCTAGGGAGGACCCCACTTCGGCTTTACAAATCAATGAAAATGTCGTTGAGGTTGGCCAAAATCGTCCACCTTGTCAAATATCAGTGCCATCTAGAGGTTCCGTCGAGGAGGTTCTGCTTTCCTTCGGTTTACAGCCCATAGTGTTCTCACTACGGACCCCTGTTTGTCGTGCGCAACCATCAGAGCAAGCCCCCCAAGTCAGCGGCGATCACCCGGCTAGCACACAGACCTTTGTTCGGGATGAAACCGAGCAAGAAACCTTCCACTTGTCTGTCGTAATTGGAACGCTAGCTTGTGCATTCCGTTCTGGCCACATACGGGTACTGTTGGATATCGTGGACGCATGTGTTTCTAACATTCCTGCGCCCTCATTTGCCTCACGAAAGAAGTTGTCTCTGGAGCAATCTCATGCCGCGCTTCGCCTAGAAGCGAATATCGTTGTTCGAGGAATTGTGGCAATCGCACTTCTAGGCCCAGCGAATGGGGAACTCCTTTCTCTTGACATGTTTTATGAACGGCCCCTTGTGCCACCAAGACTACCCTGCACCTACGTGCGATTATTCGTTGACACTCTTTCCGTCTGCTTCGGGCTTTCTACACACACACCAGACTCATTAATATCAGGTGCACCACGAACTTCGTCATCCCTCCCGGTGGACCGTTTAACATCTACGGAAATGATCATTTCGGATGTGTCACTCCTCACTTTCCATGCAGTCTCCTCTGTGGACGATTCACAGGTTGTGGCACCGATATTGATAACTGATCAATACTTGCCCATGGCCCCGACCGCCCCTCACTATCGTCCTTCGCTTAACTCAGAGAGACCAGACAAAATGCAACTTCCGGAGTTCGAAGTAGTTGACTGGACGCAAGTTAAGTTTAAGAATGGTTCAGCGAAATTGTCCACATGGCGTTCGAGAAATCGAGTAATATTCGGAAAATCAGACACTTCACGTACTCCATCTCAAAAACCCAGTGATCTACCCAGTTCTCCGAATCCCCTTATCTCCGGCCCTTTACCCGAAGCAGAAGATAAATCTCCAGCGCCTCCTGCCATAGAATTTGCTGGTCGTCAGGTGCCGCCTCTTTCGCCTAAAGAAGACTCGCGAACTGTGGATGTCAAGATAGCGCCACTCCACTTGTTTTTCGATCTCGAAATGATTTTCAAAGAGAACCTACTTATGCACTTCGTGGAGGACATCGCATCAGCCACAATCTTTACGCCAAGGAAGGGAACGGAAGTAATAGGGAACCAAACTTTCCATCAGCAAGGCCCGGATGATTTGAGCGAGGACGACCTGAGTATGGGGAAGGATGCTTATCTTCAATCAATGTGTCTTCGTGCGAAAGAAAGGGAAGTTGAGAGAAAACGACTAGAGGCAGTCGTTTTGAAAGACCTTAATTTGGCTGCAAATTATCCCTGTACAGGGTCTTCGAACCCGAAATCTTCTCGTCAGCAACCAGCTTTACCTACACGGAAGGTCAGCATCTCGATTTTATCTTATGTTCTCCTTACTCAAGATGTTCCAGCAAACACCGTCCGGTCAATTCGCGCATGGTCTTCGTCTGACCTGCCCAATGGTTCGGATTGAAGTACGCTGTCCCGCTCCCCCTTCCTACCCGTCGCGGTCGGGCTGTATGTTGCTTGACATTCGCGGCTGGACAATTTCCAACGACCCTTCCACTACCAAACCTTGTGCCAGATTTGTGGAGGGGTCCAAATTATCACCACCACGCTCTTGCGACGATATTCCAAACCTAATTCTGAGCGTTCGTCTTCAAGAGATACTCGTTGCTTACTCCTTAACCGGCGAAAATGTGGCCCACACCTTTTTAACACTTGGACACCTGCGAACTCGGGAGTTTGGACCCAACATGAGTACACATTCGGCTACAGAAGCCGTACCGGATACGTCCCCCCTCACCGTCGTGCTGGGAAGGTCGTCCGTTGCGAAGAAATCAAGAGACAGTCCTCCACGCATAATGGCAATCGTTGTTGACGTTCCTTTAGTGAACCTTATCTTGGATAAAGCCACACTCGATGGTCTTCAGTATTGGGCAGATGACGTGACTCAGCTGATTGAACGTAGTTTTGCTGTTTCAGATAATGTAACAGAGGCCTCTTTGGGTCGCAGTCCAAGCATAATTGGAAGTCGTTACTTCACTCAAACACGACGAAGCGGAACCCGTAATACCGATGACAGCGCTTCGGAAAAACACAAATCCCAAAATGCTGCTGAAACTGTAGTTAAGGTCAACATAATGGAAGGCAAGTCCCTTCCTGATAGAAAAAGAAGTGATACAAAACATAACCACTTCCATCAGTTTTACTCAGGTTCATTGTTCCTCGGGACGAACTTCGTCAGGCGCGGCCACTGGACATATGTGCTTTGTACATGGGTGCACTGATCGAGTTGAAACCGGAAGGCAATGTGTGTAACGTGCGATGCTATATGTGTTGTTCTGACACCGCAAGTGGATCAGGACGAGTCCCTGGTCACTGCTGAAGTGATGAACATCCGCGTTGCGGACACATCCAATGAAGGAGACTATGTACCCCTAGTCCAGAGCCCGTCTCCAAGTCTTGTGAGCACTGGGTTCCAGCCTCTTTTCATGCTCATTGAGCGTATGTCAGTCCTCAACACCCAGGCCTTCGGTAAAATCCAGTATAACATCCTTTGTAATCCCGGAGGCAACTGCCAAGGAATCTCGGGTCAAGCTCTCTTTTTGGGGTTTCACAGTGCATCTGCCACTTGATCGTAGCTTCGGGAATGATATTACTGTATTCGCTAAGGCTCCACCTGGGGTGTGTATTACGAATCCATTTTGCCCCTCGAATTGACCCAGTGCTCTAGGTGTTCGAGTCTGTCGTACCGTCCGAACGTACGCAATTGACGGTGAGCGTTGTTGATGTATCGATCCGCGTCCGCACTCTGGGGTACCCCGGGGCCGCCGTGCTGCACCTTGGCGAAGCCGAATTTTTGACTGAATTGGTGGGAAACGCGTCCGAATCTGCATTCAAATTGAACTTTTCGTCAACGCATGTTTTTCTGGTGGACTCGATCCAGGATGCGCTTGAATTAACTGGGTCAAGTCGAAGTCCCGTCGGTCGCGGTGTGGACTTCTGGAAGGTCAGTTTTAGACACTTCACCTCGTGCTCGTTTTCTAAAGCGTGGATTCAGAACTCTGGTTATGCTTTGATTGCGGAGATTTCTCGGTCTCAGTTCGTCTTTCGAGCAGACAATACCATTTTCCCATCAACCATCAACGTTTGTAGATGTCTCGAGATTCAGATATGTTTTTAACCACATCTTCATAGGTTGTCGTCGAACCGATTGGCCTCCAAGTATACTTTTGTGCAGATACCATTAGTGCCCTCACAGGATTGATTGCCAACGTTACACGTATCCAGAGGAATGACGCAGACGCTTCGTATGTTGTTCCGAAATAGTCCAACCTGAGCGACGAACTAAAATCTATGCAAACAGTTCAAGTACAACTCCGAGAACGCCAAACACCACCATTAATGACCGTGAACATGATATGACCGGTATCGACGCTTCATTCCGACCTTCTTGTGTGGCTAAAGTTCGGTGTATAGCTTCCTTGGATGAATATGCCTTCAGGCTCGTCCCTGAAATCGGGAGCACAGCGGACATGATTTCCGACGACTTACCCGCTAATCAAGATTACTTGGACGCATCTTTTGGTACCGCTGCAGGCCTCCGGGAACTCAGGGATGATGACCTTGAAGATTTTGACATGGAAGAACAGAACGGTCGCAGCACTCCCGTGATGGGTCAGCTGGGTATCGTATCCAATGTCGGCGGAGAAACCGTCCGAATCCTGAAACCTTTGTCTTTCGTTGAGCACTACTTCGATGCAGTATCGCCTGATGTAATGGACTCAGACAGGTAAGGGATTGATGACTATCAGCGTGTCTTAGTTGAAGTCTATATAGCCGCAGCGATACTACTCTAAGTGTACGGATCCGCAATTCAGATATCGTACTCTTCTTACATGACGGGTTCGACTGGCCTCGCACACGGAAGATTATCGAGAAAGAGGTCAAGGAGATGCGTAAGAGGCTCGCACGAATTCGCCAACTGGTCGCAGTTGGGCAGACGCAAGAACCCGTGGAGGCGACCAGCACAACACTCTTCAATTCATTCCATATTGGGCTCGAGCGAGATTTGGAAACCATGGAAGCTGACGCTCTCATCGCTGCAATCGACGACGAACTAGACGACTCTGCTGAAACGGGAACCGAGAGTTCCTGGCAGACCCTCAGTCCCGCTCCCCCAAGTCGACCCCGAACCGTGCCGACGCGTGTGCATGGAAAGCGCCTCACCCGATCCAAAGGACCTGCAATTGAAATACGATTAGACGGTCTGAACGCAGAGATTGACAATTACCAGCCCGGCCAAACCTTGGCATCCCGCACGTTGATCTTGGTCAGGGATCTTGAGATCCTTGATCATATCAAGACATCAACATGGAAAAAGTTTCTTACTGACATGCACTCGGATTCGCGAGGGAATGTCAGGGAGACTGATTCTCATATGGCACGAGTGGAGTTGTTGAGTGTGTGTCCATCGCCGTCGCACCCCACAGAAGAAGCACGACTCCGCGTAAGAAGCTTTCTGTCTTCAATTTTTATTGTTAAAAATGGACTACCTATTCCTAGGCAAAAATATTGCCCCTCCGACTGTATGTTGATCAGGATGCCCTCGATTTTTTCAAGAAGTTCTTCGCTTTCCAAGATCCGCATAGTCCTTCGGCGGCAGAGGAAGATGAAAAGAAAGATGAGATTTATTTCCGTAAGCTGTATTCCTATAGCCAAGTTATCCCTACCCATAAGCTGTGGATGCAGAACACGCTGAGGTTTTTCCTGTGGACATCAAGCTGGACTACAAACCCCGACGAGTCGACTACAGAGCATTGCGAGACGGTAGAACGATAGAGTTGATGAACTTTTTCCATTTTGATGGAGCAGAGATGACTCTACGACATTTGACTCTGCATGGCGTGCGTTCTTCTTTGAGTAGTGCCGATAACCAGCTAATCATGTCGCTAGATCACCGGCTGGCCACGTTTGTTCGACACCCTGAACGACCTCTGGACTCCAGACGTGAAGGCCACACAGCTCGCTGATGTCATCTCAGGTGTAGCTCCAATTCGATCTGTAGTGAATGTCGGCTCGGGGCTTGCAGATCTCGTGCTACTTCCTATCGCACAATACAAGAGGGACGGACGTATAGTCCGTGGGCTACAGAAAGGTACCAAGGCGTTTGTCCAGTCCACTGCCATAGAGGCCATCAAACTCGGTGCTCGCCTGGCCACTGGAACGCAAGTAATCTTGGAGCAGGCCGAGAACGTGCTGGGCGGTCAGTTTAGGGACTCCATTACCGCCGAAGCTCTCCAGATACCATATGATAGCGAACAAGCTGAAGACTCGAATGAAGACCCTATCAGTCGTTATGCCGCTCAGCCTACTGGTCTCAAAGAAGGTATACAGTCCGCTTATCGTAGTCTGGAACAAAATTTGCACTCGGCCGCTCAGACCATACTTGCTGTTCCCATGGAAGTATACGAACGATCCGGAAACGAGGTGAGGGTGGATGGTTAGCCTAGATCCCCACTCACGTTGCTCCAATTGTCTTGACATGCAGGGAGCGGTTAGAGCTGTCGTACGCGCAGTTCCAATTGCCGTCTTGAAACCCATGATCGGTGCCTCTGAGGCGGTCAGCAAGACGCTTATGGGACTTCATAATACACTAGATCCCAACGTTCGGCTGGAGAACGAAGCCAAGTACAAACACCGTTAATTCCTATTTACTGCAACGTCTTGCCATCTAGTAGCATCAGTCCATCATGTACATTTACACTGTCAAGCAACCATATTGAACTTAGCTGCTTTCACGACAGCTTTGTTGGTTAGTCCAATGGCAACTTGAAGGACAGCCAACGACATAGATAAGTGTGCCTGTTGAAAAATGCCAACAGCCGGAGGAAAGGTATGGGGTGCGTACGTCTGGGTATGGTCCATTCCGAAGCAAGTTCCATTCTGAGTTGCAGTCAGCCAAAACTGACTTTCATGGAGTTGAATTGTCCAGATGCATTCAAGACATGATGCATGATGCGGTGTCGATTTCGCGACGGCAAGTTCTGCAGTTCAATGATATTCGAATTCTTTCAAAAAGCTTCAATCACGCCGAGTATTGGAGGAGCTGAATAGTCGATGATCCACTCGAGCCGGGCCAACGTCACGGTGTTGGTCCTAATTTCATCGGACGTTCCCGAGCATCAGGCACCTTCGACTATTATGCTGCACCGGCGCGGGCCCTGAGGCTATTGCACAGCCTTCTCTAATCCTTATACAAGCATCATGTCAACCGCCAACGTCGAGATGGATGACTTGTCAGGTCTGCATAGAAGGAAAATCGCATCGGTCGAACCCGCCTTGGAGGACGGCGCAGAGACGGGACGACGTACAGACGCTAATGATGGATCTATCTCAGTTTGGGCGTGGACCTCTGCCGTGGTGTCATTGGTTTGTCTGCCACACAGTTTATACCTGCTGACTCGAACTTTGCAGTTTTGCGGCATTCTCCACATGTCTACTCGCGTTCCCTCGTTTCCTGCTTTTCTTAGCAGAACCGTCAGGGGGACAAGGAACCCTGACGGCCCTTGAGAAATATCTGGCACTTCACTTAGGCATCATCCTTGGCGTCTTGGCCATCACCCTCATCGCAATGGTACGCTCGATCAAATTATATTTGACATAACCTACTCAGCTTGCGTCTTGCTTGAAGTTGCCAAATGAATGGCCTACTGGTCTTCAACGCAGGACGGACCCTAACCGCCATCCCCTTTTGAGTCCTGTGACCACCGCCTCCCTCTTGGTGGCATTACTTTCCTATGACAATCGCTCCGTCGGGATGTTGACCAAGACGGTGTTGCTAGGCTCTAGTGTTGTGGGGTTGTTTGGACTCTGGATAGTGCGTTCTCAAGTCTTGCTTAATAAGATGGTTAAACCATTTTCCCGAAGCTTGTCTTTTCGGGTCCACTGGCAAACTCTCGTAAGACTGGAGCAGACAAACACACTTCTGCGTTTATATTTGGTAACAAGAACGCTGCCTCGGTCAAAAGGAGGTTGTGGAAAAGGAATCAGTCCAAGTAGGTTTTCATTAGGATGCCTAGATCATCCTTGCATGTTTTCAGCACCGCCATTTTTTCTTGCATTGAACTTAACCTTGTCAGAGTGCCGGCATGCATTAATTTCGACCACAACATACTCATGTGATGATGCCATGATGCGTGAAGATTGATGTATGATATTATGAATGTCAAGTGTCCTATGGGCGCCGCCTATTTTGGCGAAAGCGCCAAGTTACTTGCCTTAACCCTAACCCTAAGTAGACCCAAATATCGTCCGTAGATATTGTCTCCTGTATAAAGTCAAGTGCCAAATCAAAGGATCTCAAAAAAAAATACACTGTCAATTTCGAGTCAACTAAAAGTGATCAGAGTAATTAGCGACCAGCGCCATTGCCCATGTTCATCATCTTAAACATATCTCCGATGCTGGGCATCCCCCCGCCCATCCCAGGGAGTCCACCCCACCCACCAAGGCCATTACCCATCTGGCTCATCATCCCTGTCAAAAACGGTGAAAAAATATCGACGAACGGAACAGAAGAACAGGTCACTTTGCATTTCTTCCATGTCCAACTGGTCGCCTCCCTGCCCCTGCATCATCGCCTTCATCATCTCCTGCATACCGCCACCACTTCTTACTTGGCGTTGCATCTGCTGCAGCACACCAGGGGGGATTGCACGCTGAGTAACTGCGTCAGGTAAACTAACTACCCCCATGCTCGCGGACGGACCTGCATTGCCTGGATCTGCGCAGGGGTCGGCATGCCATTGACTCCGCGACCACGGCCACCAGCCGCGTTTTGCATTTTTTGCATTGTCTGGAGCCTGCGAATAGGCCAAGGGTAAGACAGATAGCACTACCGCGCAATTCTGAGAACATACCATCCGTTCTTTCCGCCTGCTTGTTTGGCCATGTTGGCCATCATCCGATATTGGCATAAGAGTTCTTCGACTTCTCGTACGGTCGTTCCACTTCCTTTTGCTACTCGTGTGACTCGCCATGTCAAGCCTACCGGCTTGCCATCTTTTCTCGATTCCATAAACATGGATCCATCCGAATCGAGCTCTGCAGCGGACATGCTATCTGTGATATAAATCATGCGTTTCATGCGCAACGAGCCTTCTTCGTCCGAACCGGCAAGTAAGTCCTGTGGAAGACCAGGAATCATCGACGCGATCTTGCTGATGGGACCCCTAAGAAACGACACAGTTTAGTGATAAATGACGAGAAGATTAGATCGGAACAAACATTTTCATCACATTTTGAATTTGTTCTCTCCAGTCCCTTATGCTGAGTTTACCTTCTTCGAGCTTCTTCGCCATCTCCTTTTGTTTGTCAGGGTTCTGAGCAGCGAAGTCTTGCATATGTTCCATAAGACCCTGTACATCACCCAAACCAAGCAGCTTTGATATGAACGGCTGTGGAGAGAATCGGTCGAGATCGTATAGATGTTCCCCCACCCCAAGAAAGATTATCGGTGTTTTAGTGACCGCGACACTTGTTACAAATGCACATCAACATTCAATAGAAATGAGAAACAGTATACGTACGCGGAAATGGCACCCCCGCCCTTCGCATGCCCATCCATTTTCGTGACGATGATCGCTCCGAAATCAGCACTCTCTTTGAATGCACGACTCTGCGCCTCAGCGGCCTGACCTGCATGACTTGAGCACGAGATGCATTGGATGGGGGACGCGTACCTATGCTAGCATCGAGAATGAGGACTGTCATGTTCGGTTTGACAGCTTCGCTGATCTGAATCATTTCCTGAAACAATTCAGACTCTTGCTTGTGTCGACCGGACGTGTCGACGATGATGACCTCGAAACGCTCCTTCTTGAACTTGACAACACCCTGTGCTGCTATCACGGCTGGGTCCGTTTCTGTGTACGATCCAAAGTAGGCTACTTTGGCTTTCGTTGCCGACTGTCGGGTCTGATCGAAAGCGCCGGCGCGGAAAGTATCGGCGCAAACAATGCATGACTTGAATCCCCTCTTCTGATAATATACCGCTAGCTTTGTGCACGTCGTGGTCTTTCCGTTACCCTACAACACGGTCGACGGAACGCTTCCAGTGGCGGCGATCGAGTACAGCGTACCTGGAGGCCGACAGCCATGATCACATTTGCATGGCCCTTCTTTGGCTTGTACGGCTCGACACCAGGGTCTACCAGGTGAACGAGCTCGTCAAAGACAGTCTGAATGAAGAATAAGCGTCCACGGCAGAGGATCTGACGAAAAATCACCTTTTGTATGAGGTGTTTCCTGTTAAGATCTTTGGACTTGTCAGAATCGTCCAATGCAGTCTTGACCTTTGCCTTGACCTTCTGTCTCAAGGAAGCCACGAGCTTGACGTTGACGTCGGACTCGAGAAGCGCAGCGGTAATCTCTTTGAGCGTGGCATCGAGCACCTGCAACTGTGTAGGCGATGGCTATCAGGATTTGTGTCCGACAAACGTACCTTCTCGTCTACGACCGGCGCCCTCCCGAGGGATGAAAGGGCTGCATTGAGCTTCCGCCCCAGATCTGCAAGGACCATGATCGTGACACCGCTACAAGTATGGGGGGCAGCGTGCGAATCCCTCTCTAATATCCGACCCTTATGGCACACAGCGACTCTGAAGGCGAGACGATCGACGACGTCGAATTCGACGGCACGACGGACGGCGAGGGCGACGAAGACAACGAGAACGACATTGATGAGGCGCTGCTCGGCGCGCTCGAGGCCGGCGTGGACGACGTGACGGAAGCCGATGATGTGCGTGTTCATAACCCCCTTCCATTTGCTTGGGAAGCTGATGGTCAAGGAGTCGCGGTCAGAGGACGACGAGGACGAAGACGAGGACGAGGAGTCAGAGCCATCGATAGAACAGACGGTCGACACTGCTCCGGAGCCGCTCTCCTCACCCTCGCTAGTGGTCCCACTGAGCAAGCCGGCGTCACCGCGATCGTCTACGCCGGAATCACCCAAAGGTACTACCGTGTTTTGTGGAACATTGCGCAGCTCAACTATGCCCTCGAACCAGTCATTCTGCAAGTACGGCCGAGGTCGCCTTCGCCAGCCGAAGTTCGTAAACGGTCATTGGTCTTCCACCGGGGATCGCAGCTACTGCGATCGTTCACCGTAGAGGCTATTTGTGCCATCCCTCATCCGGTCCCCACCCATGCACTGGCTTCATCCTTTTGTATGTCACACCTATTGACCGGCTCGGACGATGGGTACATCCGTGATTATGACATCTTCGCCTCCGTTAATGGCAAGGTCACTCTGACCGCTCCTCAGCGCCATCACTGCAACGTCGTCGAGGGCAATATGAAATCCGGACAAATACGGTGTTGGTGGGGAAACCCTGATCTCGTCAGCTTGCCATACGGCTATCCTCAAGACAGCGAGACCCCAGTCCTGCCAGTATATAGCATGGCTATGCACTCCGATGCGCTCTGGGCACTCGGTGGAGCCAGCGTAGGTGCAATGTATCGTTGCTCTCGCCGTGAATTGCCAACGTCGTTTGCAGCGTGGTCACATTAATCTATTTACTGTACGACACGATCCTGGTCGCTTAGTGTATAGATTCGAGGGCCACCGTGGGCCCGTTTCTGCCCTTTCGATCGACCATGATGAAAAGGGTTTCTTCAGTGCAAGCTGGGATGGGGAAGCGAACGTAAGAAATATCTTGGTCTAGTCTCCGTCCCGTCTTCACTTACTGCTCTTCCGATAGCAATGGGACCTTAATACTGGCCAAGCTGTCCGAAAATTCACTGCGCATGGTGCACAACTCGTCGGTATCGCAGTAAGACCACTAAACACGTTATCCCGGCCATTTAGCTTAATACCCTCCGCGGGCGTAAGCGAAGAACTGGAGGCTTTTTCTGACACACCTGGAGTTGTATCACATAAGAAGTCGAATGGGACCCCCACGAGCGCGAACGTGGAAACGTTCCCCAATGCTGTGGGCAAGGCACATGGGAATCAGCAAACTTTGAATGCTTCTGCGAGTCAAAATGCCATTTCAAACACGTCGACCCAAGACTCCGATGCTAAATCTGACACATCATTCGATCCACTTTTCGACGACGAACCAGACCCTGATGGGGAGGGTGACAACGACAATTCAGTTCCCGATGGCGGTACGGGCCGGGCCAAGACTTCCCACAAGGAAAGCGCAGCTTCTGGTGGCCATGCGGACCTGGCGGTTCCCGAAACGGGAACTTCACAAGCCCAACAGGCAGCCCGAACATGGACAAGTTCCATAGCACCTCCAAAGAACGCGCCACCTTTACTCAGCGCCGACAACAGTTCCACGTTTTCTCCGGATATTCTAATGATCTCTGCTATTGATGGGCAGGTCATGCTATGGGACAAGCGAGTGGATACGCCAGGCAAAGGGGTCGGACGACTATGGTTAAGTGAAAAGACACCGCCTTGGTGTGTTTCTGTACGTATATGTTGAGATCGATCGGCAGATTGGCAGATGCACTTCACAGGCATGCTGGTCAACAGATGGATCCTACATTTACGTCGGCCGACGAAACGGGACGGTGGACGTCTGGGACGTCCGGTTACTGGGGCGGAGTGGGCCGACGTGTACGCCTCGATTACTAAAGAGTCTTCGCAATCCTGCGAGCTCGGGAGTAGTATCGTGCGTCGTGCCATTCCCTGATGGTCGCCATATCGCATGGTGGGCTTTTTGTTCTCGTGACAAAAGGGATGTAAAGATGATGTTCCAACTTTGTAGCGCCTCCATCGACAATATTCGGTTATGGAACGCAGCTGAGGCTGGGGAAAGTGATGGAAGTATGATGAAGAGCAGGGGAGGTGTTCAATTCAAAATCATACCAGGGCATCACGGGGGCTATGTTTCACAAATGAGTATGTGGACCAAACCGGATTGGGTCCCAGAAAGTCAACTGACCCGCAACCTATTTTTAAGTTGTAGATCCGGGTGCGCGTTTCCTTGTAAGTGCGAGTAGTAATCGCGGGTGGCATGGGGAATCGACCCGTACGGTATTTGTACACGACATCAAGCATGTATAAGGTTGTTACGAAAAAGATTACCTTGACTGATTTGAAATCGGGAGGATGGACTCGCTCAGGTCCCGCGGTATAGCCGCAGACTGTCCACACATGCTAACTAAGTATGTGCTTCTCGTCATCCTCCCAATGGAAATATAAGTCTGGGAACACCTCCTCTGACATGACCATGTCACCTCCCTCTTCCTGCTCATGCGGCTGAACTATCCCGTAGTCTTTCCCCTCAACCAAATTACCTACGTCGGCGAGGACGACTCCCAGTACTTTAGGGAGCTTCACGGGAGACGTTTCAATGCTCTCAGTCAACGATACATGCTCCCCGCCGACGAGGAGGAGAACCGGGCGAGTCTTTCTTGCTTCCCCTCTCGCCAACTCCGCTGATTTCTCCCCAGCGCTCGGAGCTCCAGCATCGCATGCTACAGTTTCTCTTCGGCGGAAAGAATTACGTCGGCCCTATGCACGAAGTGCTTACCCCCAGGGAGGGGCAAGATCGTTGCCGCATTCTCGACCTGGGTACCGGCGGAGGCTTTTGGTCTGTCCTTCCGGAAACTGTAAGTGTATCACAGCCATGACACCAAAATATACGCAGGGCCATCGATTTGGCGGATGAATTCCCTGAGGCGGAGGTCATAGGCGTGGATCTGGCTCCCATCCAACCACGGTATGAGGGATCTCTACCGTTCATCGTTACATCACTAACAGACCTACAGCGAAGTACCGGAAAACTGCACGTGCGTCGGATGAATCCGTTCCGGATTGTCTCCGTGTTAAATGAAACATCAACCTTTTTTTTTTCAAAGTTTCGAACTTTGTGATCTTGACCAATGGTACCTTCCGTACCCGAGCGAGCACTTTGACGTCGTCCACGCCAGGTTCATGCATACCGGCGTATGTGTTTCCTCATTCATTTTTATTTTACTTTATTTTTCACTTCGGCTCCTCTTGTCATGACGCCTGATTTCCAGATCGAGAACTACACCCGATTCCTGCACGAGATCGCACGCATGCTTAGGCCAGGAGGGCTCGTGATCCTGATTGAACCCGATAGCGAGCCTATCGCAGATGGGAAGAGCGCCACCCAACTGACTCGCTGTGGACAACCATCTGGGATGCGCGGCTGGTTCGCACTGTGGGAGGCATACAGACAGTGTCTCAGGGACAAGGGGGTCGACGTCAACGTTCCCCCGCAACTGGTCAACCTCGTCTCGGCGACGGGGGCGTTTGACAAGATTGTGTCGCAGGAGGGTAATATTCCCATTGGGTTCTGGCCGAAAGGTGAGCGGCGTCCGCTGAGGACCGGAGGGAGGGTTTGACTGGCGTGTGCGTTGTAACCATTAGACCCCGTGGCCCTAAGCATTGGGCAGCTGGCCTGGATGGGCTACGATATCATGCTCCCAGCGCTCAAACCGCTCTTCATGTCGACAGGCATGCGAGACTGGGAGGCGAAGAAGCTGATCGAGGAAGCTCACCAGGATCTGTATTACCCTCTCGTCCGACCGTCGACGCGTTTGCACATTGTCCATGGACTCAAGAAAGGTTGAGATATGGCTTGTTTTCTTGGGACATTGGAAAAGTATTATACGCTGCCATAGTGGTCCTTAATGTCGCCTTTCCTGGGTCTCGTGTTGACCTACTTTGGGCGCTCCGCATGTATTCCATTGTTCGTGTTCAGGACGTGAGGCGGGCCTTGGCCCTGTGTACGTAGTATTGATATTGATGCACACCAGGGGCATGTTGGTGACGTCAGTAGTTGTAATGATATTTAAATCTGTCGAGTCGAGAAGTAGTCTCGTAAAGGGGCGTGTTGACGGCACATGGCAACGTCGTGTCGGGCGACGAGGTCATGGAGTAGCTAGTCTAAAAAGTCCTAGTACTCGATGCGGTACGCATACGTGAATGGTCAACATAAGGTCAGCCGCGAGTGAAATACGCCTTGGCACCGTGGGTGGCTAACTCGGCCTTTGCCTGACAGGGAGTGAGAAAGGTCTGTGGTTGCAAGGGGAGTGACTTGCCTTGTCCACGGTGTGTCCAGCGGCAGTGTGATGATGCCAAATCTGGAACGGTTATTCCAGGTTAAGCATGGATGGGGAAACGTGGCATACCTGGCGGTAATAAAACGCGT
Organism: Pulveroboletus cf. aberrans; assembly: GCA_038094155.1. Taxonomy (NCBI): domain Eukaryota; kingdom Fungi; phylum Basidiomycota; class Agaricomycetes; order Boletales; family Boletaceae; genus Pulveroboletus; species Pulveroboletus cf. aberrans. Next base: position 22,946 of record JBBPTO010000214.1, on the reverse strand, counting down.
TGCCGAGGCCTTGAAGGGTCCAGCCGACAGTAGCGATTGCACCCAGAACGCCCGCTGCCCAGTGACCTTGGGAGAACATTTGAATTGTTTGAATGAGACCCGCAGAACCAGTACTGGGAATGCCAATGATCCTGAGATGGGAGTGAGGAGGGGAAGGACATGTAAGCGGGAGAACTGACATGTAGACACTGAAGAGGAGGTGAAAACCGCCGAAGAAAAAATACAAGTCTGAAGCAAAAATGAAACGGGTAAAAACGGGAAGGAGCGAATTGGAACAGACAATAGTATAGAGCTTGTTCCTGGAAAGGGGAGGTAAGCGAGGGATTGGTGGGAGAATGAGAAATGCACACCTTCATGTAACCATTGTAGATTGGTCTGAATGGAGTGAGGATAGGCGAGGCGGAGGAGAGGATGAGCTCACCTATACCACAACAAGAACGCGAGGAGGCCGATTACGAACAAGTAACTTTTTGAGGGATAAGCGAGTGATCGGACGGAAATAAAAAGGGCGCACCCAATGCTTCCACCGAGATCCTTTCCTCCGTCACTCGCGCCGGTAACGAGGATAGCAATGCAGGCGACCATGTTTATGATAAGGGTCGCGAGGAGGACGAGCCATAGCTGGTAGAGACGCGTGATGAGGGGCTGGGAGGCCTCAGGGATTTCTTCGGAAATGGAATGGTAGATGAGGGGGTAGACTAGAAGACATGAGGACGGAGCGGGGAAGAAGGGGAGATGACTGACAGGGTGGCCAGTTGTTTCTGCCGTGTTTTCTGATGTGTTCTGCACGTTGGTTGAGCTCGTGCTCGCGTCGTTCGAGGTCGCGCTCGCGTCTGTCGAGATCCTGGTTGTGCACTGCGCTCTTTGAGGCTGGATCGTCGAAGGGGTTCGTGTCGAGGGAGTGGGAGGACGCGAACGGATTTTGAGCGTAGTCGGCTGGGGGCGGTCAGCGGGGACAGAGGATCCAGAAGGAGAGACACACACCCATTGTCGTCGTGTAATCCTGGAAATAGACGGCTGTTCCCGGTTACCAGGAGAGGGCAATTGCAAGGTCACCGCCACCGGGCTGCGGTCCTTGTGCAGTGATTATAAAATGGGGGAGCATACTCGAGGAGATGGGCAGGTCGCTCGTCATGAATCTCCTCCTCGTCGCTCTCTTTGCCGTTCTCTCGGCCGTCACATCCCGCCCGCTCGCCTTCCATCATTCACACGATCTCTATGCCACTCCTTCTGCAGACGACGGATGCGGCGACGAGACCTTCGTTCCTTCCCAATCTCCCTCCGCGACCACCGTTCCGACCAGCACCCCCGCCGCCTCGCCCACTGGCCCAGCCACCACCTCTGCCGCGACTACCCCTGCCGCGACCACCCCTGCCGCGACCACCCCTGCCGCGACTACCCCTGTCGCGACCACCCCTGTCGCGACCACGACTACAACCACGTCCCCAACCACGACTCCTCCAGCCACGACCTCCCCAACCACGACCTCCTCCGCCTCATCATCAACCCCCGCGGCTGTTGTCAACACAGAGTCTTCTTCTTCTTCAAACGGTCCCTTCACCGGTGGAGTGTAAGATCATTCATCCTCCTTCCATTTTTGGCCTCATTCTTCTTCCTAGCGCGACCTACTTTTACCAGAATGGAAATGCCGGTGCTTGTGGCAAGGTCAACCAAGATAGCGCCCTCATTTGTGCAATGGGCATGTCCTTCTAGTCTCCCTCCCCTTCTCCGCTCATCCTCTTCCACAGACCAGGCTCGTTTCGGTACCTCGGGCTCCTCCTCTTCTCTCTGCAACCAGCAAGTCCAGATCACCAATTTGAACAATGGTCAGACCCTCACCGTCACCATTGCCGATGACTGCCCCACTTGCGAAAACGAGAACTCAATCGACCTCTCCGTCGGCGCGTTCAATGCCCTTTCTAACAATGATCTCAACATCGGCGAGTTCCCCAGTTAGTATATTCCTCGTCTTGTCGTCCTCCCCTTTGCTCATATTCCAAAAGTCTCCTGGATCTTCCTATAGGTCTCCCCAAAGGCTAGCCTTTGTCGGTGTTGGTAATTCGTAGATCGATCATCGTGGCTCTCCTAGAACCGGGCCATCTACCCTGGTGGCGACTCATCCCTTAGACTGCCATTCCCTCCCACTGGATCATATGGGACTGGAATCATACTAGGCCCACTTATTATTTGCTGTCGGGTATAGCGTTGCTATCTTTACATGCTGTGTGGTGCAAGCCACCAATCACATAAACTTCTTATATCTGTTAGATGACAACGCAGGTAGTAGACGTCACTGTATGCTCAATAAATGCTTCTGTTTGTTTGCAACTTGTCCCCCAACTTTGAGCCATTGACGTGACGTGTGATCGGTGCCCACTTTAGATGCATCCACTAGTACAAAAAATCCTCGTCGTGGGCGGAAATGGCTTCATTGGCAAGTCTGCATCATTTTCTTTTCCCATGCTGTGAATCACCAGTGACAGGTTCTGCCGTATGCAAGGCTGCGCTGGCACGGGGGATTCAGGTAACTAGCATCAGGTGCCCTTTCCGTCGCCAACCTTTGTTGCACAGCACGTTCAATGTGTTTGATAGCTCCTCGGGAAGACCCTACAAAACTCCAAAGGGCCACACTCCTGCCTGGGTTGCCAACGTCCGTATCGCCGCGTCCAAAAATATTGCCCTATCTGACTTGTTTCATTGTTGCCAGGTGGAATGGCGCAAGGCTGACGCGCTTCATCCTGAAGCTTATTCGGATATCCTTCCGACAGTCAGCGCAGTGGTACACACGCTAGGAACGCTCCTCGAGGACCGGAAATACAAGTCTGCAGTGGCACACGGCAACGTCGCTAGTCTCATTGCAGCTATCGTGGGTGCAGCTCCAGGCAACCCGCTTGACAGAAGCATGCACAAACCTAACTACGAAATGATAAATCGAGATTCCGGTGCGTTGCTGCCTGGCATCTGCATTGACAAGACCCACCTTAATAAATGAAAAAAAAAATTGTCGTTTCTCGCATCCAGCCGTTCGAGTCTGCGAAGCGTTCACAACCAGCACCCCCAACCCTGAACTCCCACATGTCCGCCCATTCATCTATATTTCGGCCGAAGACGTATTCCGACCCTTGATACCCGCGAGGTATATTGAAACCAAGCGCGAAGCGGAACAAAGAATAAACCAGCTCCTTCGCGACCATCCGAATCATCGCCCTGTATTTGTTCGCCCGAGTAAGTTCCTACCCAATTTAACCTCTTTTGAGTCGAACAGCGTGTTTACGGGCCGCTCTAAAAGGCCTCGTGTATCACGCGCATCAGAGACCGTTGGTGTCCCCTCTTGCCGCGCTGATCGACCTGTCAGCCTCTGTACATGCCAGCGTTCCCAAGGGTATGCCCATGCCGTCTTCCCTGCTCCGAGTCATAGGCCACGCCTTCCCATCTTCTCATGGTTCGCCGCTCTCCTCCCCCCTCCATTCGATCGCAAATGCCCTTTCAATTCCGCCGATTCATGTCGAGCACGTTGCAGAAGCTATTTGCATAGCTCTTGACCCTACAAAGGACGTCAGGGGGGTCATTGGTGTAAGAGAAATGAGAGAATTAATTGGCTGGTCGACAAAGGGTCGGGATCTGCCCATTGGACCAGGCATTGGACGTGCGTAAGGTGACAGGGCCCCCAGGAGTACCGTCGACTATACGCTTACGTTTGGTTGTAAACCCCTTTGTGGCTCGAGCTATTTTCGTGCGTGCGGCAGTTTCAGACGCATGCCTTTTTCCGGGCAAGGCACCTACCTGCGACGTGGGGACTTGATCCGATGCTCCACACTCACTGGAAGGGGCAGTTCGTGAACCAGTGCGATGTCACGCGCCATATTTACTCACGTAAATCATCCAGTCTGGTGTCGACGGTGCGGGTCGAAATTGCCATCCGAGGCAGTGTGGAGCTTCCTCCAGTGACCCCGTGGTCTTGTCCGGGTGTCGGTGGCCGGTTTGGTTGATGGGCCTTCAATCTAATCCTCGTCTAAGCCATACTGGATTTGCATGTGGTCACACGAACTGTTGACCCTTTAATACTTGGAAGTTCCTTGATAATGATTGGCCGATGCGACGGATTCGGCCACTGGTGAACATAGCCAAGGGTTACGGGGTTGCGCGTTTGCATGAACGGCAAAAATTGGCGAAAGCACACCTAAGAAGCACCTGACACGTCGGGTCGTGCAAACAGAATTTTGTCAGAAAGTCGAGCTAGATACTCGAAACTACCTCGGTGTTTACGAAATCGACCTTCCATTGTGAAGACTTGCCCTTCAAGTTACCGAACAAGAAGTAGCTAGACTCTGGATCTGTTGGGATTCAGGCTTTGAGGGAATTCTTTCCAAACAGGACGGCGGAGACCTACATCTTCCGTGGGCTGAACGGTAATTGAGAGCGGCTTGCGCTAAAACACCGCAGGCATCTTTGAGGACGAAGTTCCTATCCTAAAAACTATTGGCAGGTTTGGGCAAGACGTGGCAAGAGGGATATCGATCACCCCAAGTGAGGAAATCACTGGTCCACCCATCGAGACCCGATAGGGGCACACTTCGCCGGAGACCGCGCTTCGTTCAAGCATGTCACGAGGTGGACGGCGCAGCGGTCGAATAATTAACCCCCTTCTGTAACACGTCGGCTTTGTGATATGGAAAGTAGGTGGACACCTACAAGGATGCAAGGAAGACGTATCATCACCCTGTGGATGCATCGTCGGGTCACGCAGGAGTGTACGGGTCTTGCTGTCCACTGTGCCAAGAGAGGAAGGTCGCTTCGCATTCCGGCAGCGTTCCAAACATGTTGCACTGGCAGTTTCTTTTCCTAGAATGGAAACACAAGACACGTAGGGGGCGTTCTTGCAGATGCCACTTAGTTGAGTGACAACCACTGCGGTAATAAAAACTGGCAACGATGCTAGAGGGACCTTCGACATCGATCAGTCTCAGATTCTAATTTTTCGAGGGGAAGCCCATGCATCTGTGTAGGATAGGGTGGGGATGAATTCAAAAATACAACGCCGTGCGCATCGTTGGCGAGAGGCCGAAACGCCTGAAGAGTGAAACGTTGGCAAAATGACGCGTGCATCATTGAGGCTGCGGGCTGATGAGGTACGGCGGTGCAATGAAAATACATGGGCGGGTAACAATCGCAGATAGGCACAGCTGGGAGAAAATGATTATCTGTTCGTTGTAGCCCAGGGGTGATGGCGGTAGGCTGGAGGTTAGATCATGACAACGAAACTGTTGGTGATTGCTGGAATCTGCCACGTACTTCGTAACCAGCAGTGTATTGACAGATCATTATGATGACGGCGACCATCACTCTTAAGTTCGGAAAGTGAGCTAGCTAGGGCGTACTCTGGAGCTCCGGGCAGTGGAAGTTGGTCGCAAATCTTGGTTGCTTCAACTTTCAAACCAGCTCGAACATGACGTACCTGATGACTCGCTCGGTATGTCGTCACATCATCATCAAAGGGTAGGTACGGTCCTACACACACCAAGTTAGTTTATTAATCTGTTTCCTGGCAGAGATCTGTAGAGCTCATAGCAGTCACGGCTTATCTGCGCCCTCTTGGCTTTTATGAGAAATCAGATAAACAAGTAACTTCAACGATGTGGCTTACCATACCAGACGAGTCGGACGACGAACCTAAGTTCAGGGGGTTGGCCGTCGCTAACAAGGTGAGTTCTTCATTACACTGGCCCGGGCCTCGGGCTGACCGAACTTGGTCTGCAAGGCTATGGAATAGACTAATTTGAGAGTTGTGATTGAAGGATTGTTAACCCTGGGGTGTCCTGGGAGGTAAGGGGGACTCTCTAACGAACTGCAATCCAGTTGGATGGGCCGCACGTGATGGTGGCCTAATGTGAAGTTAGATGACTGCCATGGGTGTACCGGCCTTGCAGCGACTCGCTTGACGGTGAAGTCGTTCCCCAGCTCATTCGCATCCTCGCTGGCAAGGTCGCCTAGAAAAGTTTAAGCACCGGGTTATTGGTCGCTTACGTCGTTTGCGACTTCGCTGCCGAGTAAATTGCTCAGATCAGGCCACTGCGTATTCCAACATCGTCTGTTGGTATATAAGCTTGTACCGTCTCTAGGGGACTCTTTCCTCTCTACGAGCACCTTCTCACAAGTTTGATGACCACTGGTACTCTTTCTCTTGCCAAGTTCCCCGCGTTTGCTACCCGTATCACACATTGCGTTTCTGGCACACGGGCAATAGCAAATTCGGCTGCCTCTGGCAAGGTGTTGCCCCTTTCTCACCAAGGCTTGCGAGCTGGTATAGACGAGAACAACCATGGCAAGACCCTCCGCATGCTCATGTTCGGGAAACCTGGTGCAGGCAAGGGCACGCTTTCCTCACGACTCGTGAGGAAGTACGATATCTTCACCATCTCTACGGGCGATCTCTTGCGCCAGCACATTGCCGAGGGGTCAGTGTGCCCCTCTCTCCTGGCAGCCAACCTGCCGCTCACATTCTGGCAGGACAGCAGTTGGCCGCCAAGCCGGAGAGATTGTAGCGCAGGGTGGACTCGCCCCCGACGACCTCGTGCTCAAGGTTGTTAATTGCAAGCTAGAAGCGGTTCACGATAAAGTATGTTCTTCAATCGAGCGCTTATCCCGGTGACCGTGGTTGACGCGTCCGCAGCACTGGATCCTGGATGGTTTTCCACGCACTCTTGGGCAAGGTGAACTTCTGGATACCCATTTAGAGTATGTGCAAATGGCTCCTTTTCCGTGCATGTTCCTTGAGTAGTTTATAGGAGCCAGAACACACCACTGACGCTGGTCGTGAACCTCGATGTCCCTGACGAGGTGATTCTTGGTCGTATATCCGATCGTTGGGTGCATCTCCCCTCGGGGAGAGTGTACAACTTGTCCTATAACCCTCCCAAAGTGAAGGGTTTCGACGACGTGACTGGGGAACGTCTCACGAAGAGACCCGATGACCATCCGGTGAGTTGCGTTCTCTGCATGGCACAAACACGAGCTTGAACGTCACTGTCACACAGGAGATCTTTTCACGTCGTTTGCAGAAGTTTTATGACTCTACGTCTCCCCTTCTTTCGTACTATGGCTCGAATCACAAGTCTGCGCGTCTCGTCAGCTTGCAAGGAGAGACGTCCGACGAGATTTGGCCCAAACTCGAAGCGGTCGTTTTGTCTTCATTCCCTGGATTACGCGAACGTTCGCCACGCCGGGGACGGTATAGTTTGAGCAATCCTTTTGTTGTACCCGGCAAACGTTCGACGAGTCCGGCGGTGTGGAGTAATTGAGAGCGGTTGTCTTGAACAGATACTTTCGCCGAGAATGTAGCTGGTGTGAGATGTACTTGGTATACCTTAGAGGCTGATTGTGACTTGCACCAAAAGTGGATTTGCGTGGCCGGGAGTCTGCTTCAAGGTGCGTTATGGCGCCGCCTTGGGAATCCCGCGCGAGGCTTTGTTCCGCACGCGGCGCGGCTAACGTACACAGCCGAGGCTCCCTTGATTCCCGTCGCTTTTGTCCACCTCAAGGCATGCAGTGGTATAATAGCCACATCTTCCATTCTCTTTGCTGACCACCCACTTTTATGCTCCAACGAAATGCTCTCTCTTCTTTCCCGTCTGTCGGCGTCGCACGCCCCGCCTCGATGGCTGGGCGCCGTCTTTTCCCAGCGCTGCCGTCGTCCAGCGCGATCCGTCCATAGCATCGTTCGCTACAGCGTGCCGAAAGAGCTGCCTCCGTACATGCACATGCCCACCGCCTGCGAACAGTGCGCTGCCAAGTCCAAGCCCGTCCTGCGAATGATCCTCTTCGGAAAACCTTGTTCCGGCAAGGGCACTCTCGCCGTGCGCCTGTCGAAGAAATACGATATCACGACGGTATCGACGGGGGATCTCCTTCGACAGCACATTGCCCAACGGTACGTCCTCCTGCCGTCCAATCATCAGTGCTGATTTTGATCCTCGCGGCCCGTTCCAGGACGGACATTGGGAGGCAAGCGGAAGGGATCGTCGCTTCGGGCGGTCTTCTGCCGGACAAGATGATGTTGGATTTGATCACGACGAAGCTTGATACCCTCAGGGAGAACGCGAGTATCTCATTTTGCCTTTGACGTCATGTGTGGCTCACACGTGCGCTTCGATTTATAGAATTGGATCCTGGACGGCTTTCCGCGGACGCAGCGACAGGGAAGGCTGCTGGAAGATTTCCTCGGGTAAGCAATGTGTTTCGCCTAGTTACCGTGGTGGTCGACTGACTTGGGTTGGGTAGCAAGCACGGCATACCGCTGAACTTGGTCGTCAACGTCGACGTATCGGACGACCTCCTGTTCCAGTGGATCTCGGAACGCAGGGTGCATGTCCCCTCAGGTCGTGTCTACAGCACGTCATATAACCCACCCAACGTTCCGGGACTGGATGACGTGACGGGCGAGCCGTTGGTGAAGCGACCTGATGATAACCCAGTATGGAAATTTCTGCCTCTTTTCCTTCTGCTCTGATCGTCGATGTAGGAAGCGTTTGCCCGCCGTCTCGAGCACTATTATGCTCAGACTTCACCTCTGCTCTATTATTACGCTTCACGGGCGTACTCTACGCGTCTGTTGAATCTGTATGGTGACTCGGAAGCCGTTTGGCCCTCGTTGGACACGATTGTACACGAATCGTTTCCCATGGTTCACGAACGCGTCGTTCCCGGTCCACGCACACGACTTGGACAGCCACACGTCCACTTGGCGATGCCCACTTCGTTGGCCATCGCGGACGGACTCCGCACTTTATAGACGTCCTCCCTAGAATGAGTTCGTCACACTGAAACGTTTTCCTCGCTCGTTTGATATCTCGATAATTTATTCATAGGACGATTGTTTCTTATTCGTCCACCCTGCTGTAGATCTATCTCACGTCCGTACTCGCCCAAATACCCTCAAGTACATATGTATATCTAGATCACATATACTGTAGTAGTAGTCGATTTGGATCAATCGATCGGATCGCTCGAGGGCTCGGAAAGCCGGCCGACAGCGGAATGCTTGCATACTGATATGATACCCCCGTCGTGCCGCCCATTCAAAGACGTTTTGCTTGACGCGATCAATGTCCGCAGTATGACCGAAAGTATGTTTGAAACTATGGCAGGTTTCGGGACGCCGACAAGGCATTGGCATAGACTGGGGTGACTCGTTAAGCAGAAGAGGGTAAAATGAAAACAGCTGTCGATACAGTATGTAAAAAAATGAAGGAATCATGCAGGCTCGTCGAGACACAGAAACGACTAGAAAAAAAAACAGTGAGTGGTCGGGACGTCCTGGGGATCAATGGCAGAGGTAGCAAGATGAGAGGTGGGGCTTTAGTGGTGGAGTGTGAACGTGTTCTAATGTATCAATGACCGTGGGTACCCGTAAGATCAAGCAAAATGTGGTAGATGAGGCAACTTCCTAAAAGCGAAGATAAAAGAGGGGTAAAAGGCTGCCCAGCAGCGGAATCACGCATGACGTTCGTTCTATGGCCGTCTAGGCAATTTCCCAGACGGACAACTCCAAGACGCGGAAGATTGAGGTGTCTTTCGAGTTCTCTGACCATCCGACTGTCTCTCTCCAGTTCATAGAGTTAGCCTCTTTCTCCCCGGCTCCCGCAAACAGTCCAACGTCATCGTCAGACAGGCCACGATAGATGAGGAACAATCGAGTAAAAACACAAGGATCAGCAGTGACCGAAATGTCGATGGCGTTGGCGATCTTGGTAGGGGAGAGGAAGCGGTATGCAATGTTTTTGTGTGCAGAGAATGCATGCAGGTTGTTACTGATGCGAGTATAAGGACCCGAAAACGACGATCCACCAAAGAAACGTACTTGATAAAGTTAGTTCGTGCGTGCAAAGACATTCCGAGCTGATCCAGCACGTTCATCATGTGGGATATAAAGTCGCGGAAAGACATCGCGAAGCCATTCCGCGGTGCAATAAATTCATTGGGATCGACCATAGCTGGGTCGGGTCTATACGAAGATGTTATTGTCGGTGAAATGGGTGATCAGGACCACCGCTCACATAGCTTCATAGTACAAGGATGTTACAACCATTTCGCTCTCAAAGTGTTCAAGCGCACCACCGGGGTGCACTCGCAAGAAATATTTGTGTTTATGTTCTCCCACATTTTCGGCCGGTGGCCAGGTCAAAATGAGGGACCAGAGAGGATTTACTGTCAGGATGACATCGCAGTATTGTTGAGCGGGGGCAAGGATGCTGAGATGGCACTTGGCCGAGGTGGGCCTGGCTGCAGTGGTGAGCTTGGTCATGACACGGGAATCGAAAAGAAATTCGGGAGTGATATCAGGGTCTTTCATCTTTGTGCCGGTGAAATCTACGGTGTGGGTATCGCCCGAGTGTACGATGTTGAGTTTTCCCCAGAACAAGCCGTCGACGATGGTGCCGTCTTCCATGCGTGCCATGTCGACGTCATCCGCGGAGGAGACTGTAGTTTCAAGCGCGATATGCTGCCCTGGGACAAGTTCAAGGTTGAAGGTGGCAGGCATCTCTATGACTGGCGGGGGGCTGGAGAAAAAAAAAGGATGGATAGGCGGTGGGCGCAGGGGAGGGGATACTTACGGAGGTGGACTAGAGGGATGTCAACGACAAGTTGGGGATGAAGGAGAAGGACGTACGGCGGCTCTTCGGGTGGTGGAGGGGCGTCGCTGACGATCTCTACGCGGAGACCCTGAACGCCCATTATGGCGATCTGGTATGAATCCTCCCCGGTCAACTGCATGCATCGCAGCACGCGGCCGAGGAAAGCGATGAGCGTCGCACATCGCGTAAGAGCGATCATAGATAACGCACGTAAATATACGGACCGGAGACCAATCGCTGCATGTGATATCAGCGATGAACATGCGAGCGAATTATGGAGGGGCTAACCGAAGCATGGAGAGAGGCGAATTCGGTAGGGACCCGCAGGCTGAAGATGGCATCTGGGGGAGGCTTTGTCCAGTCCCTGGCGACGGCCTCGAGTTCCTGCGGGGGCTGGATGAGTCGCGGAAGAAAGGGCAGCTGGGATGGCACCGCACAGGAAAACTTTGTGGCAACTGGATAGAGGATAAGCGGACGTTAGGGAAAAGGAAAGAGAGACTGACAACTCTGACGGTCTCCATGTCGCCGTAGGCGAGGGTGAGGAGACGCTGGCGCGCGAGGGCCATCTGGGACTGTCTTTCGCGATAGTCGCTGTCCTTGTCGCTCTTCTTATTCTTGAACTTGTTCCAGAAGGACTGGGAGGGAAGACTCGCGCTCGTAGAACTGGATGGGGAGATCAAGGGTGCGAGCACTGCGGGGGGGAGATACTTACGCTGGGGAGAGGAGCATTGGGGGCAGGGCAGGATGGTGGGGGGCAAGATGGGACGCTGATTTCTGACAGCGCGCTTATGCATGCCACGAGGCAGAGGCTGTTCTCACCGAGTCACCCATGGCCCTCGCCCGCCGCTCCTTTGTCTCCACCGTCCTTCTCTCCCGCACTTGGGAGACTGAGACCGTCCTCGAGCTCCGCAAGGAGGCAAAGGCGCGCGGCCTCTCCACGTGCGTTTCTCCCGCCCCCCCTGTCCCGGACACTGACGCTCCCACAGTAGAGGCAACAAGTCGACGTTGGTCGCTCGCATCAAAGAACACGAGCAGAACACCGTGTCCGTTCAGGCGGCCGCACCCGGCATTCCCTTGCCTGCGCAACCCCCGCCTACACAATCCGACTTTCTGGCCATCAGACTCCCTAAACTCTCCCAAGAACCTCCCAACGCGCCCGTGCAAGTTGTGAGTTTCCACATCAAACTTTATCCCCTCGCTCGAACTCCATATCTCCGCCAGCCATTCGTGCCTGGCTTTTGGAATTCCGCCCCTCCAAAAGAGGCCAATCCTGTAGAACTCGAGCCCCCCAAGCTGCATGTCGTCGGCGGCCTGTCCACTCACTATGACGGCGGGCCGACGCATAATCTCGAAAAGCCTCAGGAAGATGACTCACCGCCCGCCAAGCCGGTAGACCCCCCAGAAGTCGGCTTCTGGGCCGACTTTTGGCAAAGTCTGGGCTTCCCGCGATCATTCAGCCCCCGAGGCACCCTGTCCGAAGCAGGCAGTTCAGAAAGGGACGAGCCCCCAGCTCACTCAAGGCCGTTGACCGATGGGGAGCGGAGGGGACTGTACATCCTCCTCGGCATCATTGGGGGGTCGTGGTTAGTTGGGGGGCTAGTGAATCGAAAACCGGTAGAGCATGACACACGGAAACAGCACTAGAAACTTGCGTCGTTTCGTAGAACCTCGGATAGGTAATGATATTGAATTGTTGGTCTTCTGAGGGCAAATGTGACTGCTCGACGCTACAGTCATCAAGTGCGTGCCTATGTATGGTTTGGTTCACTGCCATTTTGTCAACTGGACCGGAACAACCAACGGGCCAGATCGTGTCCCCTGAACCGGCCAACCCCAGCGGTTCATTCAGGCCCCTGGATGGCGAGGTCTCCTTAATATGCGCTATCATTGTCAGCAAGTCCAGAATCAAGTTGCTTCCTACCACACATACTCGTAATTCACCTCCGCCCTTTAGCCAGATGGATCTCGTCGGTCGCTGATGTGCTATCTGAACGTCACAGTCCCATCTCCCACCAGGTTTCACCCCAATTAAGGTCCTCGGATTTCTTGCCTTTATCCGAGTATTCTCGATCCGTCGATCGCCTTCCTTGCCAACACCACACTTCTATCCACAACCTACCTATTACAGCATGCACATGCGCATCCGAGTTCCGTAGCTCCCCCATCTGCGACCCCATCACAGATCTTCCTCCCAAGTATGCAGTCTTACAGTTGCATCACGCGATAGTAGTTACAGCGGGTAGTACCGTAGATGCGCTGGCAGAGTTGGCAGACGCCTTAACATGGCCACCGTTTTTTCCTCGTCCCCATCTTACAGATATCCTTTCCCCGTCCATGTCAAGACCGTGCGACCAAGCTTCTGCGGCCCGCTCAGCAGATGCTCGCTCTTTGAAGTTGATAAAGGCACATCTTCGCCGAGGTCAGCTGACGACAGTGACACTAGATAGCAGAACGCGCACCTCGACTTTGCGACATGTACGACAGACTTGAGCTCCGCCGAAGAAACATCAGGCAGCGAGTTCACGACGAGCGTCCGTATGTCCGCCTCCGTCGCAGAAACAGGAAGCGATGACAAGAACAGTGACATCTATGTAACATGAGCACGTCGAGTAACGCGTCTGAAATTGAACGCACGATGGACTGGTCCTCTGGAGGCTTTAGGCCTTGGGTGACGGCATGATTTGCCAACATTCTTCGGGCAATGGGATCGTTCTGACCGTGATAACGGTCCTTGATGCTCTGGTGCGCTAGCTCATTGTCCACCGGTTTCTCGTGCCTGCACAGCAAGTTGGTGGACTCGTTCGAAGCTCGCTCATCGTAGGCTACCAGAGACGGCACGCACCTGTACGGACACTCGTCTCCTCGCTTACATTCCCCCTTGACGAAGAACGAACACACATGCGGTCGATTTCGCTTGTAGTACGGATTCGTGCGCGCCAGCTCCTTGAGCATCTCCTTGCCCGCAGTGCTCGCCCTGCCTCCCAGTTGCATCACCGACGTCGTCCCGTCCGCCATCTGCTCGCACGTCTTGAGGCCACACCGGAAACGCCAATTGACTGCGGAAAGACGCACCTTGTTTTCCATGTTTTGTGCATAGTACTCACGGTTGATGTCGCTCGTCGGGGCCTCGCTCTGCACGGCCAGCGCGGTGTCGCGGACCTGGGTGGGCAGGCCGTATTCGAGGTCCAGCAGACACGTCTGACAGACGTTCTTGACTTTGGCGCACGTCTGGCAGATGACGGTGGCTTTGTAGCGCGCGCCCTCACCGGGGTTCCAGCGGAAAACGGTGAACGGACGTGCACAAGTACCGCACGAACGACCGAATTCTTGTTTGGACTGGCGAAGATGACTGTGTATCGAAGTGGCATGGAATGTGTGAACGACGTACCATTCGAACGAAGGGATTGTTACCGAGACCTGTATTATGATATCAGCAAGGGTTCGGTGCGTGCATGAGACAACCACACATGTTTCACAGAGAATCGGGAACTCGCTCTGTTCCCAGCCTGCCTTGTTGAGATCAGCCTTGGGCATGGTTCGGATGAGAAATCGCAGTGTCCAAAACGAGATGGATATATGCTGACTAATTGACCCCTGTCCTATGCTATGTGTACGTGATGATCAACGACAGATTGAAGGGCAGCGTCGACGCGGTGACAATGACCTCTCCGCCCTCCTCCACAAGCTCAGATACCTTCTTTTCCAGGTTCGGCCGAGTTGCCTCCTCGAGCTGTGGAGGTGCCTGGAAATATATCTGCCTGGTCGACGTCGACAGAGAAGGCTTTTTGACCTGACTGCATACCCATCTCGTCAGCATGTGTGGCAGCAATGGACGCGGGGACAGATCCGTACATATTCTGTTTCTCCGTCAACATCTCGATCAGCTGTTCCACTGTCCATTCCCGGCTTATTGATATCTGCAACGCCTCCCCGCCGCAAACCGGACAGTGTTCGCGCTTCTCGTGCTCGAACGTATACGAGTATACTCCCTCGGTACCGATCAACATGAAGTAATTGTTGAGATATGCCGCAGAACTGGTTGCGATCTTGAATGCTTCGTTACAGCAGGATGCTGATACGGAGGTGAAGAAACGGAAGACGTGCTCAGCAGAATAACACACCAGCAATGATTGCATTCGTTGAGGCTATGGCAGGTATCACGTTCTTGACGACACCCTGAGTGAGCGACCAGGTCACTCCTTCGATTTTGAATTCCTTGGCTCGTGCAGAAGCGACAGTATACAACCAACTGATATGTTCAGGGTCGTCAGTATCAACCTTCTTCTCTGTTCAAACAAGGGTCAGACAAAGAAAGGTAGGATCATTAAATCAATTAACCCCCATTTACTCTGGGCCACTCGAGCACGGATGCCCATTCAATGCAATGTTCCGGAAGACGCGGAGTATTGGCAATGGTGCATATGGGGAACGTTGTGGGCTTGTTGAGCATGTCGAGGGAGCATTCGTAACATGAGGACACGGTGGGGAGAATAACGCGGGCCTGACCCTTGAAACCTGCGGTTCGAGTTGAAACCTTTGTAATGAGAAAGTCCATTGTCGCTGACCTTCTGTGCCACCGTCGATGAGAGGTTTCAAGCTCTCTGGGTTCTCCGAGTCTACCAAATTGACGAGCGTGGCGTTGATCCACCGACGCGCCTCCACAGAGTCGAGCCCGCAGATGACGAGATTGAATTGCATGTAGTATTCGTCGTCCTTGTCTTGAATCTTCCCATAGTAGCTGCGTCGGACGTGCAGAAGGAACTATCACCATTAGAGTTATGTACCTACGGGGTGACCTTTACGCCCGGGACTCGTTTCATGACATACTCAGCCGCCACGATGGCTTTCGGTTTGCCGACGTCGGCATGTCTGTTGGTCGTGTTTAGCGCGCGGGTTTGCGTCCAACGCCACGACATAACCACACCTGAACAGAAACTGACGATTGAGATTGCTGATGTCGATGGTGTCCATGTCAATGACGTGAATGTCCTTGAAGCCGGTCAGCGCAAGGTTGGCTAGAATCTCGCAGCCCAACCCGCCGGCGCCGATGACCAGGATTTTGCACTTGTTCCTAAGAAATTCCTTGACCTGGGAGAGGTCAGCACCGATCCGCAGACCTACATGGCCGTCGCACCTCATCGCCGGCCAAGAAAGAAGGGTCTGTCCGTGGACCAGGCCGATCTAGAATTTGGTCGATGTGGTGGTAGCGACCTTGCCAGTCGGTCGAGGTGGACGATCCGTTGACGTGAAGCGAGTTGGCTGTCATCAGCGAAAGAGTCCAAGGAACAATCTGAATGAACCTCAAAGTCGCCGCTCGACCCCTCGAGCACGATCGGGAGGCGTGTCTTGGTTATGTAAGCCACCCGAAACTCGGGGATGTTGAGCTTCAGCGGCCACCAGTACCTCCGGCAGCGCCTGGTGTTGTCGGTGCTGAGCGGAAAGCCGATTCGGATAGACAAGATCAGAACCGGGGACAAGAATCCAGGTCTGTTAGGTATGTTTCCGCCGTCTTCCGATTTCGTCTTTTGATGTCTCAGACTACGAGATAAGCCTGCTGCACTTGTTGGAGAAAGCCACCAATGGCACCGTTGCCGAAGTGTCCGTCACTGGTATGGACGCAAGGATCTCTAAACGCATATGCCTGACCAATGCCAGGTACCACCGTTCTCTTTAAACCAGGAATCATCTCCGGTGGATCGGTGACCCATGACTGTCCGCTCCCGCGCGCAGTGGGCTATTTCCTCGAACCTTTGGTTATGCTCGCCCCCTTTTCGAAGAAACCGTTCCAAATCACCTTGCGAGGTATAACCACGGATGACATGGATCTCTCTGTGGGTTCCGCGTCAAATTGACAACCCCTGGTGTCGCTGAGGACTCCCAAGGTCGATCTCATCCGGACGGTGACCCTCCCCCACCTTCAGCTTTTCGGGATCTCAGATGGTGTTGAATTGAGGGTATGTGTTTTGACATCGGTGCCACGGGCGGGACTAAACGTCGACAGATTAAAAAGCGTGGTGCTCCTCCAGATGGTGGCGGAGAGGTTCAATTTCTGTGCCCCGTCGTCAAGCAGCTAAAAACGCTCAATTTTGTCGACCCAGGCAAAATCAAACGGATACGGGGCATCGCGTGAGTGATAACCCAAGTTGCGCGTGATCACTTCTCGCGAACGCATCTGCATACAGACACGCCGTGCGAGTCAGCCCTCAGTTCTCCAATCGCATGATCGATGCGTGTCGTTCCGTGCTCAATCGTTACATACCAGACATCTATCTCTATTCTGACGTATACAAGGGCGACGAGAGCGGCAGGTAAGTTCCCCTACGTACCCAGCTAATCCCCTGATCGACCATCGTGGCAGGTCTCCGGGCTACGCTTTGACGCTGCTAGCAGAATCGACGACATCCGCTATACACTGCGCCGAAGCCGTCGCACAACCTGGCGGTACGCCAGAGGACGTAGCCCTCTTGGCGAGTCGTGCCCTCTTGTCTGAAATACGGCGTGGAGGCTGCATCGATCGAAAACATCAAAGTCTCATCCTTTTAATGATGGTGCTAGGTAGCGAAGACGTGGGACGATGTCGAATGGGCGAAGCATCTCCCCGGACGTCAGTGTTCAAGTGCTCGATGTGAGGCTCCGTGCTCACGTCTTCACCCCTTCCAGACTCCAGTTTCTCCAGGACATCAAAACTTTCTTCGGAACGTCGTTCAAAATTGTATCTGCAAAACCGTCAGATCCGTCGTGCACGGAATCCATCTACTCTTGTTATGGGGTTGGTTACGTCAACGTCAATCGGACGCTTGCATAGGATACACTATCATTTCGCTTATACGAGCGTCGTCGATATATCTACAAGTTGTTGGATAACATGTTCATTCTCTGGGGATAACTTGATCAAGAAAATCCTTGGGCCACCTTCAACTCATCTCGACGTTGTGCGAATATATTTTTTGTCGTGAATCCGACGGCAATGCGGATGAGATTGACCGCTTCGCTGCGTCGTCCATCGGCGTCTAGTTGTCACGTGAAGCTCTGCCTTCGACGAGTGAGAGGTGCACGCCAACGATCTGGGCGTTACTGACGGTTGGGTCCATATCTGGATTAGAATTGACAGTCATCCCGTACGCGAATAACGTGCACGATGCTACGAGGAGGGACGCCAGTGCACTGGTCCAAAAGTGTCATCGCTCAGCGATAAATGATGGACACTCTGCCGAGATCTCCATCACCCCTCCCGCCTCCGACGATCGCGAGCCATTGCTGGAGCAGAGGCCATCCCGCTTCGAACCGCGTGGACAGTTCGTCCGTGTGATGTTCGCCGTCGAGCAAAGGTATCAATTCGGGCGGCACCGCAGGCACGTTCAACGACTGCACAGACCCTTGGGAGAAAGACGTGTGGATCTGCGGGACCATCGGCAACGACGGCGAACGCGACTGCCTCGGACGGCCGCTGGGGACGGCACCCAGAGAAGGCCCGTACCCCACCGGACGACTTTCTCTGCTCGGCGTTTCAGAGGGCTGGTACGCCGAGTATCGACGACCGTCCGAGTTGACTCTTGGTCGCCCACCGGATCGTTCGCGCGCGGTGCTGACCTCTTCTGGGGACGCCGAGGATGGTTGATGGCCGACCGCGACACTCGGGCCGCCGCCTCTCTGGAGCGTCTTGAAGCGCAATTGCTCCAATACTTTCTCCGCCGCGCTGATCCTCCGACCTTCTCTTGTCGGCGAATTCAGGAGCGCGTCGGAGTGAACAGGAACGGCGAAGGAAACATCGGGGAGCCGCCCTCGAATGTGGCTAAACGATTCATGGGAATCCACAGTAGGACTCGTACGTTGGGTTCCAAATTGGGCAAGCGCCGACGAAAAACTCTGTCGGCGTTTGCGATTGGATTGTGTCGGGGAGTCAGGGATCAAGACGGGGTACCTGTGGACACGGCGGAGGAATCCCTAACAGAATGCATGCGTCAAATCGTCGGGCGGCGAGACCCGGGCTTTGGCGTCGCACCTTTATCACGCCAAAGCTCGTGAATCGTCGGACGTCGATACCGAATTCATGGACCTCATGACTTTCCATCCATTCAAATACGGTGCGTCCCGGTCTCAACCGGGAGTAAAGATGCATCAACTTGGGCCAATCGGGGATAGGTTTTCCTGGCGTATGTTTAAAACACGCGCGTGGGATCAAGTTCGTAGGTTACCTGGCTTGGTCACGTAGGGACCACACTCGTCTTTGACATGCGGTTCATTTGCAAGCCATTGGACATTCTTCCTCAGTGTATACATGTTTGAATATTGGAATATGTCAATCATCATGATGACTTGGTAATACCTCACCGCAGGGATGAGCATGTGGGCCGTAAGCGAACTTCAAACTTACAAAAGGTGCGAGATCGCCTGGCGTGTCAGCTCGAGGTCACAGTCTGCCAGCTGCGCGATGCGACTGACGTGGTTCACGCCATTGATGTGTTGGCAGACCTGTGAGAGGGAAGCCATGTAAATACAGTAAATTACTCGTCGAGGGATCAAGAGCACACCTTTCTCATTGTCAAATCCCAGTTATCCTCCATGCGTTTCGAGAGGTTGATGAGCGCGAGCGGCACCTGCCAATCCCTCACTGAAGGCGGATCGGGGTAGAACGGGAGAATCTTGAGCTCGATCGAGTTGAACTCGTCGATCGGGATCGAAGTCTCAGAATACGAATTCAAGTCCTCGTATAGTTGCTCGATGATGGCGTACATTGCTAGCGCTGTTTGAGGGTTCGAGAGAAACATGGATTCCTCCTGCAAAACAAAGACCATGAGGGGTCGCCGAAAGAGAATCAAAAGAACGGACTTCGCAGGCAGTCAGGACCCGACTGACTTTCCGAACGATGGGTTCGTAACAACTCAGGTTCGCTGAACGTTCGAAGACAAAGCAGAGGTTGAACCTGAAGAAGTTACGCTCGTACTTGCCAGCGAGGGACACAGGGAGCCCAATGACGCGATAATTACCCGTCGCACAGATGACGAGGCGACCACAGAGAGGATTCGGAGGGATCACATACTTGGATATGTCGCTAAAGTTGAAGAGGGTCCTGGATGAGGAGAAAGAACGGTGGTGTGGAGAGGGCAGGTGACGAAGGGAGCTTGGACGGTGGCCGCCGGCTGAAACTAGGGAAGAGCTGGAACGACGCGACAATTTCTGTTCCTCCCCTTCCGCCAAGGTCGTGCTAGACGGCTTCGGTGAGGAAGTGACGGACAAGCTGGTGGCCGGTACAGCCAGCGCTATGAGGCCCTCGGGGACCTGGAAAACAATTTTTGGACCAGTCTTGACGTCGAATATGGCGTAGAACACGGAATGTATTCGAGGCAGGAACGTTTCTCCTTCATGTGGCATCTCCTGTCCAAATGACTTGCAGCGTCGGGCCTAATCTGTAAGCACGCCGGTTTAGGTCCCGTAACTAGCACATATACCATCCGCTCTACTGAACGCCAGTATTCTACAGACAACTCCGCCCAGAACGGTTCTCTATGTTTTAGCAGATAGCAACCTAGTACTGAACTATTATCTATCGACGTGTCGGGCCCCATGGACGCGTGCTAACACGGCGTAAACCCGAGGCCTATAATACGGGCATTCCGGAATCCGTAGTCCATGCGATGTATACATGTAACATGATATCGTAGAAATCGTCCGAACGAAACCATCGGATGACATGACAAATTACAGACCAGTGAGTGCAGAGGTTAAATTCTGGAAAGATGTGAGAAGTTCACATGGTGTGATCTCGAAATAAGCTTACCCCGAGGTCAGCTGCCGTCAGAGGACACAGGAAACTGGCCGAACTGCTGATCGTTGGTGAGACTGTGAAGAAAAGCACACGCAAACCCAACTAGTAAAGGATGAACATTAGATCCTGTAAATCTTGGGTGCACTCATAAATCGACTTGCCGTGATATCGTAGTCCACAGTGATGTCCGACACTGTACCACCCGTGATACCACACCTTGACACCAGGTCTGTAATAATGCTTGATGGCATCGAGGTCGTATATTCAATCGAGAATGGGAAATTAAAGCTTGTGTTGGAATGCGAGTGAAAGGTTATGCTGTTCTCTTGCCCTTGCCCAATGAGGGTGTTGTTGATCGGGTAGTAAATCTGAGGTGGTGGTAAGTTAAACGGAACTAGACGTTTCGGAAAACGCATACATTCGCCTTTATCGAAGAAAACGAAACGCTGAAGTAGTTGGGATTGGCGACACTAGGTTCAGGTTAGTATTTCGTAAAGCTAAGAGATACCTGGAATGCCACACGTACGAGATAGGGATTTCAAGATTGAGCTGAACACCATTGCTGAGGATCTGGACCTATGAGCGTAGAGAGCGTTACAAACTGCCGGCAATAGTGGTGAGTGGGGATTACCTCGCTCCCCGTCGCGTTAGCTTGTACGTTACCGACTAGAACATTGGGAGGACGGGCCCACTTGACCAAGTTGGATCCGTTAGGGATGGTGGATTCCCTCGACCAGGGTACACTCACCAAAGCAAGGGGGATTAAGATGCCAACCAGTAGGAAGACAATGATCATGAGGGTACAGCAACAGAACCGACATATACATGCCCCTCGACCACCCTGGTTGGAGGTTAAAACGTCTGATATGAAGGCGGTGCTCGAATGCATACCCTGGTCCACAAGTCAGTACCATGATGTTCATAACGCCAGCGTCTCAAATCCCCAGTTCGACTGTACAGGAACGGCATCTCAGCGCCCTGTCGCAGAGCAGTTCGTCGATCAAGATACACACCTCCCGGTGGTGGCCCGAGCAAAGGCACCTTGGTCATATTGACTGCTCTCTGATTTATGGTGGCCAGGGGCAAACGCTGATCTTCTGGGGCTCGTGGATTTGCCATAGTTTGGATCTTCTCGTTGTGGTCCTGCTCCGTAGGAATCATAACCGTCTTTGTCGTATGCTTGGTGGGGTTGTGCGTTGTGGTACGGGTCAAAGGTGGGTGTATCTGAATCAGTGTATGTGTGATCATACCGCCCATACTGCTCAGCATAAGGGTCTCTGTATGCCATCGCGGTTGGAATGTTGGAAGGATGAGTGCTGCGGCAACTTGTAAATCGGACCCGGTCCGCAGTGGGCAGGGGCGAATATTACACAGCAACGAGGACTGCCTCATTCTCACACGCTTACTCCACATTGTCTTGGCTCCTTTGTTTACTCTGGCATTTACAATGACGTTTTACAATGACACTTGGAGCCTATCAACCAAAGTTTCCCTTGGAACTCTGCGGGATGAAAGGCATGCGGTTTGTTCCTGAAGCTCTGCCAGGTTCGCCTCCACTTGCCGTCGCGGCAGGCATCGGTCCAGGGAACGGCTGCCCGTGGGAAGAACTGGGTACGAACCGGTTTGTCGGCAGGTTAGAGAACGGTGAATTTTGGGTCGGTAGTCTTGTTGGCGTTCGCAAGGCCGCAGAAAATGGTCGTAGAGGAGTCGGTGGTGGGCCCATGGAGACCTTGGACATTCGCTGTGGTTCGAGATTCTGCAAGATTTCCATCCTTTGGTCGGCCTGGGGATGAGCAGCTACTGGCTTGAAACGCTTTCCCTGAGCAGGCGGGAGGGGGGGAGCCATGATACCGTGACGTGATTGTCGTATGGCCGATGATTGTTGTCCATCTGGAGGTCTGACGTGAGTGGCGTCCCCTTCACGGTACGCAAACTGTCTGGGGAACGAATAAGAGAGATGGACAGAAGGACGAGGACAGCATACTGTGCAAACCGGCTGCTGCCAGGTTTGTCGATCACGTTGTCTTGTCGAGTGAAAGTGGGGTGTTCTCCAGGGGGGAGGGTGAGACGCAACGGGGCCAGGGGTGTCTGGATGGACCTCGGACTTGAGTGGGTCTTGATGCTGCTGTTTCGACTGGGTGTGTTGTGGACGGAGACGAGCGACGAGTGGCTCACCCTTCGAGTAAGGGACGCTTGCCGTTGTGGTTCACGTGGGTAGACGAGTCTCGCGCGTGATCCGGAAATGGCCTGGTGCGGGAGAGCTGGAGCTCTTTGCGCAGGGCGTCAAGTTCCCTGAGGGGGGTGTTGTGTTGTGCAGGAGTGGTCTGGACGAGGGACGCACTTTCTGAGGGCCCTGCGCTCGCTCCGCAGTCGGTCGCAAGTGGAAGCGAGGTGCATGGACTGGGATCGGTAGTGTCGGACGAGGGCGGCGATGGACTGTTGCTGAAACTGAAGGGAGCATTCACGTGGGGGGGTGGCGGGGTGCCTGGTGCAGCGTACCTTTACAGCATTGGCGATGCTGTCGATCGCGTGAGGTAAGGAGCGAAACC